>JASFAT010004426.1:0-20388 GCA_031353405.1 Baronia brevicornis
TCGTTAGTATACCTACAAAAGTGAATGTTTCTTTTTCGCTTATTACAAAATTGCTGAGTACTGTATAGGTATGAATGAATTTAAAGTTTCTCTAAAGTCTAATATTTAATTAAAGTTCATTTTTTAGTCCTTTTTGGAAATCATGCGGTTATAAGTATTTCAACTAAAATGTGTATGCAGCATATAAACTCATAGGCTACCTACGTATACATTTTAATCAATTTCATGTGCGTTATTGTGCATAAAAGCTCAAATAAATAATTAAAAAAAAAATAATAACTTTCTTTGTATACTAATTTTAACTTATTTTCTTTTTTTTTTGTTTAAATGCGAAAATATCTTTGAATACAATGCGCGAACCCTTGACCCCGCATTCATTTCCCCCATTAAATCTTTCTCTTTAATTTAAAAGTGAAATCACTTTCGTACTAAGCTGCATTTCAGACTCGCCCTCCAATATGCCACTCGAGAATTACTTTATTGTTTGAAAGTTGTCGAATTTAATTCCATGGTAGTGTTTTTTATTTACTTTGCATTTCATGATTAATGGAGTCAGGCGTTACTTTGCGGAAATCCATTCTATCCAGTCAGATTTTTTATTAAGCTGAGATCTGCGACAGTCAAACAAAAATAGAAAAGTAGTAATGTGTGTTTTTACTGGAAGAAATGGATTTATGGCGATCTTAAATTAAATCTTACCGATAAAACGGCTGTCAGAAACTCTCCACTTCCTAACCACTATATACACACCATCACCCTTCCACCATGTACACGACACATGTTTCACCTCAAACCGAGGCATTACCAGATATGGTATAGACTCTAAGCCTAGACGGAAGACAAATATTAAGTTTGCATTTCATTTAAGAAGTATGTCCACAATTAAGAATTTTTTAGCAGCCCATATATGCCTTACTTTTGGGCACGGGGCCTCAACATTCCTGGTGGAAAGAACCTTAATTCACCACCACGTTTGATTGATGGAATGACCAGGGACATATTAAATACCTGTAAGCTATACATATTTACATACGTATACACTATTGAACTCGTGACTTTTGACTCCTAAAGTGGCAGTTTTGCCACTGAGTTAATTAGGTTGCCGAATGAAGTTTATTTGATATTAAATATATATTAAGTTTATATTCATATTTATTTATTTATCTTAATATACACATTTCTAGACAAAGGTGGCGATATAATTAGTGTGACATTGATATTAATAATGCATCTTATACTACCTAAATGGCGCTGAAAAGATTTAACTTACATTATGGTTTGTCTATTTAAAAGGAAAAGTTCAAGTTCAGTCCGTAAAACTTTTTAAATCGATCTAATTATTTATTTTGGTAAATATATAAGTAAAATTCAGTAAATATATGAGTTTACACTTAACAAAATAAGAAAAGCGTATATAATTATTCAAATACTACATAAGTTAATATACAAAGGTAAATTCTTTACATGTTGCAATTTTGTAACAAGTTTTTCAAAGTATCGAAAAATTGGTCTTCTGAAAGAGTATGTTTCTTTCCTAGATAAGCTGGCCTATTTATGCTGGGCACATTTTTTAGCATTGACTGTATAACATAACAGTCTGCTGAGGGATTGTAGCATTATCAGTGCAAACGTGGATAAACCTACGCCATTCTGCCAATTCAGCTTAGAGAGATTTTTTGCTTGTATAATATCTTCATTTTTAATTAACAATAACTGATAATTATCGTAAATTAGAATGTAGCTAACCTTACTTAAGAAAAGAATAGTTCGAAATAACGACTCTCTTCAACCTCAGTACTACACACCGCACGCTCTTGAATTACTAAACTACTTATTTATTACTTCCTTTTACTTGCTATTCTAACTTGGAAGATTTATGTTAATGTTCAAATGTATACAAATTGTCCGTATATAACGATTCTTCTTAAACTGCGACGTAGGGAGTCTTTTAGCCAGTGTTCTTGAAACATTTTAATATAGGTTACTAACCTTTTACAAATTGACTTAAAAAGCTAAGATTCTTTTTTGCATTTTTATAGGAAGGAAAAAAGAGACAAGTACACATCATCGAAAGTAATCATTAACATAAGTATGTCTTACAGACCTTCGAGAAATAAATAGGATAGACTCGCGCGTAGGTTTCAGTGTCAAAATTTTAACAGTTTTCATCTATAGAAAACTGTTACTATGTCTTGTATTTCTATCAATGAACTTCTATTGTTGTTCTAATCATTGATTGATGATCTATAGGAAACTGTTACTATCTCTTGTATTTCTTCCAATGAACTTCTATTGTTGTTCTAATCATTGATTGATCGATAACCAATGTCACTGATGATTGCTCTCGTACAAAAAAAGACATAAAAGAAAAAAGACATGGTGTCTACTCCAGCATTTGTCTACTCCAACGGCTGCCCGTTCTCTGAAATACGTAAACAACTCATTGCTACTACACTTTATGAAGCTATTTATATTATTATACTTTTGTTTTCCGGTGGATTTCTTAATGTTAAATCATATTCGTGACAGACATCCATAGTCACCACCTACCATACAAACATAGTCCCAACCTATTAAAAATCCGATGATTCTAAAAAAGCGAGCGTAGTAAACAGTTTTAATGATATGCTTTTATATTTATTTATTCAGATCTTCATTCATTTAAGTGGACAAGCTATTCTAACACTTCAGAGAGTACTACTTGAGAGTAATTAAAAATATTCTGAACCGTCGAAGCGCTCTTGTCGATTTGTCAAGGTCGTTATGTGATCTATATATGTAGTTAAGTCAAATAATGCGAGGGAGGAGAATATTACAAACTTGAAAAATATGATCTTTATTATGTAAAAGCCCAAATGTAATATGTGTACGTACAAAATATGCTAGGGTTGAGCATTGAGTGTAGTAGTAGTAGTGGTAGTGGGTGAATTTCTCAGAAAATGGGGAGGCCACTTCCTGAGGAAGTGACATTCACATATATGTATGTATATTAAATGTACTATATGTATTTTAGTATTATTACATAAAAAGCGAAATTTTCATGCATCCAGTTTTCCAGGCCATATGTATGTATGGCCTACAGATATTTATTCCGACATTGGTAACCCCACCAATCCGCATTGAACAAGCGTGGTGGGTTAATGTCCGTTCCTCCAGAAATGGAACATATTTGGGCTGTGAAAAAATCTCTGGTTATGATTGAAATATAAACAGGTTTTTAAAAAAAGCCTTTTTTTCAACAGTAAGATGTTTATATACTTTATATAGTGTATATTAATCAGACGTTGTGTTCGCGTTCAGTTATAAAAGATCATCTTATTTATACAAATGTTCTCATCCCATATTCGTAATTTACCGCAAATACTGTCGTAATGTTTTCTTATATGTAGTCAGCACTATCTCTCATTCAATTACACAAAACAATAAAAGAAACTAAAGTGTCTTTGCTTAGGATCGGCAAATTGAAGACCGAATTAATCGCCCTTTGCAAGGTCCAATGAAAGACAAACCGCTTGCCAAAGAATTATATGAACTGTATTTTTTTTTAATGAAAACGCTAACGTCTAGACAGCAGTAGATTATTAAGTGCCCCTAATCTTTTATATTAGTTTCCCGCGACTCCGCTTATAATATATTAAATAGTTGTAATATTAGGATTTTCGCTTATGAAGTCCTAATTTAAAAATATATTCTGTATCAGTACTAGGCTACAAAATCTTCTCGTGAAATCTCGTTTAATTCTTTCACCAATTTCCAAGTTGTGTACAGATAAACAAGCTTGTTAGGTCAAATTTACAGTAAGGATGTTTTGATATCGTAAAATAAATAAGCGTGCATTTAAGAAAGTAATTCAAAGACTTTTAAAGAAGAGTTATTCAAAAATGTAAGTTAAAATAATATATAACATTCAGAAGAACTTCTTTGTTGAAGATAGGACTCTACACCTAAACCTTAGGTAGAGGGAGAACATATTTTTCCGTGGAATTGAATAAAACGATGAAAACTTTGTCTATAAGGTTTCTTTAAAAAACAAAATTTGATTGCTATATAGGTGCTAGGTAGAAGGTAATGCGACATGTCAGATCGTTAGCATAATCCCCAAATCTAGGGCTAATATTAGGAATTGAAACACAGATATTTTTTTTTAATGGGATAGCGAGGCAAAGCATCAAGTGTGTCACCTAATCGATAGCAATCAACGCCACCCACAGACATCTGCAACACCCCAGGCATTACGAATGCGTTGTCGGCTTTTGAGATAAAAGTAGCTTTGTTTTTGAAGGTTACAATTTCGTATTTTTAAGATCGCAATCTCAATACTGTAGTTGCGCCTTCATTGTAACTATTTTAATAAGCTTATATTTTCAATAAATTAAATTTATATTTAATTTTGTTGAGTATACGTGTTTGAGTATACGAGTGCTTGAGTGTAGTAACTGCCGTTGATTTAAAGATAAAAAGGTGCGCCTCTTGCACCTTTTTGTTGTCTTTGTTTAACAGTGAACTACCGCAAGCATATGATAATGATAGTTTTCGAAATTAAATACTATTTTGTTTTATTGATTAAAATGAAAATATATCAAATGTACATTCCATCACATTTCTCAAAGGCTGGCGACACTTCTGTAATGCCTATGGTCTGCGTTGATTCCTATCCCATGAAAAAAAACAAGTGACAATGTCGTCTTAATTACTTCACAACAAGCAGCATATTAACACAAGAAAAGCAATAACCTAATTTTGTTGAGTGTTTCACGTAGGATTGAATATAAGAAATTTATTTAGACTGTTGACATGAGGTTGAGAATGTTTTTTCAAGTTGTATGTTTATAAAGACAAAGAAAATGCTTTCTAAATATGTTACGTGATGTAATATCCACACATGGTTTCTAATCTATGATTCTGACCTTATTTTTTTATCATAATTGATGTGGTATATCTGAGTTGAACATTGTGAATATTAAACTCGATCATTTTTTTTATTTTTTTAAGGTCCTATAAAGGTCAGTAAAATAATTATTTTTCGAACCTCGTTAGTGGAGTCTTCCTTTTCCTGTGGTTAAAGCAACAGTTGTGAGATACGTGAGGGGTAGGCGCGGGGCATGGGGTAAAATCAATAGAGGAGCCCGGGTCTCCTTCCCCCCTCGCCCCCAAAACATCCGTCGACCATGGACCCACGTTTTCACACTTTTTACATAATTTCTATTAAGAGTATAGACAAACATCATTGGTCTATTTCTAAAGGATTAAAATTTCTAAAGGGGGATTATTTTAATCCATATTGATGTAATGTTTCTAAAAGCTATATTATTAGTTAAAGTTTATAAATATTTAATTTTGAAATGGATGAATTTTAATCTTAGCCGATTAGTTGATTCAATTTTATTTAGAACGTTTTTTTTCACAAAAAGTATTTTTATTTTATAACATATATATTCTTTTATTGTTTTTAATGTTGGCAGTAATTTCATATTCAGTTTATTAAAATAAAGCGATTAGCAAGTTACTTCTAGAATACAACTGTACTAGACATAATTCAATGTTAGAAAATAAAATTGACCCTAACTTAATTTTGCCATAGATTTTTGTAATCCAATTTGCTTCGAATCGAATACCTTAGTAATCAGAAATGACTTGAAGTGCAAGTCGTTCTTTATTTTCGTTTTATATAATAATTATCACAGACTACTTAATCAGTATGTCGCCTTTATTATACTTGAAAGCAATTTGAGCCGAATTTGTTGGTCATTATAATTATTTGTACAGCTCTATAACTATAATTTATTCATCCGCACATCATTATTATCGTCATATTGGCGTCAGCTTATGGCAATCCACTGCTGTGTATGTCTCTTGTTCAAGATGTCTCTCTGCTTCAGCCGCTTTTGCGGAGATCGTCTCTCTACTTGGCTGTAAGTCGTCCCTCAATACGTTTTTCCAAACAGGTACTTTACCTTTTGCTGCTTACGATTTAAATTCCTATGTACTAAGTAAGCAAAACATCTTAGGATGATTTTTCAATTCCTACTATTAGTTCACACTCCCTATATATAATTATTAATAAAATGCTTATTTTTTCAAACCTGTAGTGGATGACACTTGATATAATAAAGTTTTTTCAAATATTAATTTATTAATTAAATTATTTTAGGTTTATATGGAAGAAAAAAATTCCGTTATACAAGAAATTTAGCAGGATATAAAGTAGGAATTGACTTTAAAAAATATTTTTAGAATAACTTTTGATATAGTCCGTTGATAGTGTATACATATATAGAGCGTCTGATATAGCGATGTTTTAGAGTGTTTAGAATGGTACCGTGGATTTAATACTCGAGCGTTACGGAATGGCAACTTATGTACCTTGCACGGTTCACAACTTCTAAGATATCTTAAAAGAGGTTGTTGTGTTTAAAATACCATTATAAAATGAATAGAAAGAACAATTTCATTTAACATTTATGAAATTCTTGCTTAGATAGTCACACTCTTGAAAATTTTGTTCAAACTCATACGCTTGCTATATGAAAATACGGTAACTAGGGACGTCCTAGTTCTGCGCTTGTAAAACTTTAGATAGCCCAACTTTAACTTGCTCAAAGCGTATATAATATATTTTTTTAATATTACGACATTATTATTCGCTAATTTTCATGTATGCAGTGCTTTAAGAATTTTTTAAATTTTTGTTTACTTTAACGTTAAATATGTATTAACACAGTTAAAGTAATGTTTTCTCGAATAAAACTCCATATAATCATAGATGAAACGTGTGAAAATGAATGTTTGGGTTTTGTACAGACTGGCATAGTACCTCACTACAAAAGAATATTGGTGTTAAGTGGTGATACCACGTTTCTTATGGCGAGTGCAGCGATTTGCAGGCCCAATTTCTTAGCATTCCTTTATTTTCTTCTTCTTATCCCATCACTTTCTACTTTCCCTCTCAATAAATTCTCCTTCTCCTCATCCCATTTTGTACATCATTACCCTAAGACAACGCATTTAGAATGCCCTTTCTTCCTTTGCTCGTTTTTATAAAAGTAAACTCAAAATTTTAATTATATGTACTAATTGAACGCATCGTTACACACGTGAGTGACATTTGTTTCATCCAAAACAATTTAAGTGGGACCTATACTGTTGGTAGTTTGTATTCTCATTTCGTTCGTTCGGATTGCGTATTTCGCGTTCCTTCACACATTAGCTTTACATATTTGAAATGAATTTGACAGCAATATTTGATCAATTACTAATATTTTGCAGCGTTTATTCAAATTTTAAAAAGTTTTTGTTTCATGGGATAGTAAAGCGAACGAACGTATCGACTGATGGAAAGCAATCAACTTAAGAAGGCTTGTTTTTGGTTGTCCAATGTCGCCTCCGTTTGGAAATAAGTCTGAAGGCAGTTGGTTCACAGAGTAATATACTGGATCGTCACTTGGTAGAGTAATGGTGGCGATATAACATATAATATGTCTTTTTTGTTAATAAATATGTATTCAATGCTTTTTAAATATAAATATTGTTTTAATGACATTATTATAATATAATAGTAAATAATTTTTTCATGTCCTGATTGTTTTTTTAATATAAAGAAGCTTAAAATGGAGCAAAGCTGAATACTCATTGCCGTTTTGTTTCGAAAAGACATAAATTATTCACCTAACAGCCCCTTTCATGTGGCACATAAACTCCTCTCTTGGAAATCGTGATCGATTTTAACATTAATGTTATAAATGAAAAGGTTCACAGAACCGACCCATGTAAATGTAATGACAAATTCTCTACGTAATGCATTATTAAATAGTGTGTTACGTTATTGATAATGTTTGTGTGAAATTTGTTTGTTATGAATTAACCTAGGGACCTTTAACTCTTGACTAGAAAACTGAAACACCCATCTTCAGTCGTGGCTCCAAATCCATACGATATTAGAAACCTTCAGAAACAAATCTCCACATATCTTAAAGGCCAGCAATGTTTCTATGACAGAAACGCTTACGAAACCTATGGTGTTGCAGATATGATATATTCTATCGGGAGTCATGCTTGCTCGTTTGCCCTCTTATTCCTTAAAAATAAACTTGCAGACAAGGGAAAACGATGATGATCGAACTCGGTAACGAAAGCTGCTGTAGTCCTAAAGTTCAAAGTAAAAGTAGAGTAGCGATCTTTGGTTCCCTGAGCTGAGGTCTGGCATCTCAGTTTGGACTTCTATTGGAGAGGGAGGTCAATACAGTCATTAACAATCCACGATGATGGAAGAAGGTCTTTTCAGAATTGGAACAATCTATCCAAAAAACCACTCTGATTTAGCGGACTGGAGATCGCAGAGCTAGCTTCGTCTTTTCATATCATCACTTATCTTAGGGCCACTAAGAAACTAGTCTCACCTAGGTTGGGATCCTTTTAATATTTAATTTGAGGAAATGATTGTAAATTTAGTTAATTATTATAATTATATAGAGATTGTAAACCTATATTGGTTTTCAAAATTTAACAGGAACTGTGAGTGAACTGTAAGGAACAGGAAAAAGTGTTTATTGTATTCAATTTATTGTATTTTTAACGTATTTGAACGAAATCCGTCAATTCAAGTTAGCAACTAGGTAGCTTAAATTGGATGCTCTGCACCAAAGAGGCTGCGCTTTGAATAATTAATTTACGTCCCGGAGCATCGACCGAAATCTTTACCGCAACGGTAATGAATCCAATTTTGAGGTTCATTATTTCTATAAAACTTGTATCATTATTAAACTTTTGGACA
Organism: Baronia brevicornis; assembly: GCA_031353405.1. Classification (NCBI taxonomy): domain Eukaryota; kingdom Metazoa; phylum Arthropoda; class Insecta; order Lepidoptera; family Papilionidae; genus Baronia; species Baronia brevicornis. The sequence goes on from JASFAT010004426.1 coordinate 8,771, forward strand.
GCCAAAACTGATTCTTTTTGTGTAGAATGCAGCCATTTTGTAAATGTGATCAAACTTTAACAAAACAAAGCAATGATAGCTCATTTAGTAAGAAATATAATTAAAAGATTAAATAGTAACGCTTAAATTTTTTCCTAGCACAAGCATAATTAATTTAGTTGAAATAGTTAAAAGAACTCTTAGAGCCTTATCCAAAGATTGGAAGTCTTTTAAAGAAAATATGAAAGTACAATATCTACGGATAAAAATTGACTGACTATTACTTTTTTGTAAATATTTGTTTAACTTTTTTTAATGACAATTATATTATTATATCTATTAAATGCCAGTGTCAAGTATCAATAATATCAAGTATCTTGAAATATATTCAGCTCGTCACGTTACATTTCGATAAAATGGTGGCTATTCTACCAAAACCTTCTATGGACTTTTGCAGTCAAATTAAAAAGTCACTATACACGCATTTATTTCATTACACCCCACTTACACGCTTTAATCGATCTTTATTGTATATTACGCCACCACAATTAAACAATATAACCGATAATAACATAAGAATATGAAAATGAAATAAAAACACGACACTGATGAAAGTTGAAGGAGAAAGTCCTTGTAAATATTTATTATCTGAATTGTTTTTCGCGGCTTCGCCCCTGCTCGCGAAATTAGGATTTTTAATTTTTTGCATAGAAATAACAATTTTTTCTGTTCCTTTTTATTTTAATTACAACACTGATTCAATGTTATTATAGCATTTTTGTGACTTCATTTGTGTTTACTTTTATTATTCACTTTATTTTTATATATCTTCAGCTTTTTTGTTTCTTTATTATACCTAATATTATATTTCCGTGGTAAAATATAGTTTAAATCACATGTAAGTTCGATAACGTAGTAAAAGCCTCTTATTTGTGAATTCCGTAGATTCATTCTTTAGTGTGGGACGTTCCCAGCTGGATTAAGCGATTATCTGCGTAGGACGGCTGGCAGAGACTGAATGATTATGGTCAAAGATCGGTTAAATGGCGCGATTTTGGAAAATTTTCGACTTCACGCACCCAATTTTTTGCCAGCCGCACAACGTAAATCGTTACTTCATTTGAACATACTGTTAAATTTTGCTTAATAAGATCTCCAGTTTTCAGACTAGTTGTAGGTTCTCTGACAACCCTCACCAGCTCATTGCTATTCTGTTTGCTTACTCGGAGAATTATGTATTTATGTATGTCACTGACCAAAACTATATGTAATTAAGACGAAATAATACAATAATATAATAAGATATGTTTTAAAAATTAAATATAACTACTTCACATATGATTTCACGAACTTCATTGGTCATTCTATCATATCTTTATGTCGAAGTCTGGATTATTCAAATAGTCACGGATGCACTGTGAAATGTCAGATGCAGAAATTACATTTAACGTCATCGTAAAAGAATCTCTGTCCTACATATATTCGCAACTGGATTTTTGCAGCTTCACATTTGTTACACATATACTGAATCGTATTTTTAAATTCAAAAATATTTCGATAAAATTCCTAAAACACAAATCTTTATTACTGCATAAATATTTTCTGTCGTGGTGAATGGTGCAGCAGTCTCTATAATTAAAAAATGTAGCTAGAAGTGTGATACAGTTATAAAATTGAAGAAGACTAGATGGAGTTATTATATTATAAATAAAATGTATATTTTATTTATATATGCGTGTGAAAACGACAACCTATGGTAAATGACTCAGTGGAAAAGTAAACGTATGTCGCTTACAGATATTCATACCAAGTTCGAATAAGTTTTAGATTATTATTAAAAAAATGTTAATAAATATTTACATATATATACGATGACGACTTAGATTGCTCAGTAACTGAAGTAATGCTTTCGGAGTCAAATTTTGCCGGTTCAATTTCCGTATCGGGGTAAATGTATGTAATTGCCTATGTGTGTACGTCTCTTCAATTTAAATTGGACAAGCGTCGTTTAATGTCATACTTCCAGAAGTGGGAGGCTTCGTGCCCAACAATGGGACATATATGTTAAAAAATTTCTATATGTTTCAATATCATATAAAATAATTGGTAAATTAAACGTTATTATTTACAGATTTGCGATAAATAAAATAAATAAAAATTGACATTAACAGACTTTCTATTAATCTAGTTAAGAAACAAAACGAAGAAAGAAAACGGAAATATTTATTTGGGTAACATGCAAACATGCTTAAAAAAGGTAATAAATACTTTTTATACTACCTTATGATATGCCAAGCTAGCTTTCGTAGCTTAGAGTCACAGGTTCACGGATTTCAGGTCAGGTCACAGATTTGTATGTTAGTATTGCAGAAGCGTTGCCGGCCTTTCAGGAAAGTGTCATTATGGAAGGGGAGGGGGGTTAGGCCTTCGGGACTCAACTGCTCACCGGACGAAGCGCGGTAGGTAAGCTACCTCTCAGACGTCGATTTTCTGCGGGAGTGTGGTACTTCTCCGGGCGCGCCGGCCCATTCATGCTACAGACAAATAATATGCCATTCTTGACAAAATAATCACCTGCAGTGTGGCTCTATCACTTCCACCACTTATATACGTATATTCATGGCACTAGTATCATAACTATCAGCGATGGGTTAGAACAGAGATTTTCAAAAATATTTAAATGATTAAAATGACAATGATAAATTCTTTTACTTTGCAAAAATCACTAAGTTTCATTGTGTTGGATATCCTACAGTGTGGTAGGATATACTACAGTCCAAATCATATATCGATATAAAATGTTTATAAAAGACTAGCGAACGTATATTTTAGTGCACCTATGATTGACTGAACGAGCGGCTCCCAAGAGGGTGTTTGCTGCTGGAACGTGAATTTACATTTAAGACTGGCACGAGTGGTTTTAAAATATGATAGTAATCTCTTTAGTATTTATAAAATACAAATGCTCCTGTTAAAAAGAACAAATTGGTACTTCTTATTTTTGAAAAAAAAAAATAATTTCTGTTATTCATTGTTAACAACCGCAATGGCGAAGTGTTACCGAATCAAGGTGGGTCGGTTCGATTCCCGCTCAAAATAAATATTTCTATGATTACTGCAGTTTCTGAGTTTAATTATTTTTTTATTTAAGTCTTTATACAATAATATCATATTTAATTTTTTTTATGGGATAGGAGAGCAAACGAGCAAGCTTGTCGCCTGATGGAAAGCAATCAACACCGCCCATTGACAACCGCGACACCGTAGGAGTTATGGAAGCATTGCCGGCCTTTAAGGTATGTGTAGGCTTGTTTTTTTAAGGTGCCAATGTCGTATCGGTTCGGAAAGATCGTCGAAGGTAGCTGGTTCCACAAAGTGGTGGTGCATGGAGAGAAGTTTCAAGAGAAGCGTACCGTAGTAGATTGCCACTCATCCAGATGGTGGGGATGAAACTTTTCTTTACGGCAAGTTGGGCAGTTGTGGAAATCGGCGGCGGTAAAAAATGCTGAGAGATGAGACATCCCTCTTCAGCGCTAGAGAATCATGCCGATCGGTGAGATCTTGGTCATCGACGATTCGAATCGCACGACTTTGTATGCTGTCAAGTGGTAGAAGTTGATTCCCACATCATATAGAATCCTATTTTGGGACAAATGTTTTAGCATGTACACAATGTCCCATGTTTAATTTATTACTTATTCGCACAGAATTAGACCTTATTTTTTGATAAAAAGTAATAATTTGATTATATAAAAAGGGTTAATCAAAGAAATAATCGGTAAAGACAAGTGAAACATTCAATGTCATCGTTCCGAACATAGCCATAAAGTATAAGCTCCTTTTAAGTAATGAGACGTAAAACTTTTTGTGTAAAAAGAGTCGATAAAAAACTTTTAACGACCGAACGATGAAAAGGTGTCTATGTAATATGTTAGTTGTCTTATTATATTAAATATATTTTCAAAATTATATTAATATTTTCAAAAGAAAAATGTATGAGGCGTTATATCTAATATATACTATGAGAGCAAAATCGCTTGACAGGCAGCGTCTATCCGAGTAATAAAAAACAATCTGCGATCTTCTATTCTCCCGTCAAGAGAGGGGATTAAGGCATCGTGGGGTGTTGCTATCTCTTCGAGCTCTATGTCCAGCGGGTAGCCTTTTGCGGTTCTGTTGATAGATTGAGACTATTTCATTATCATCTTTATAGTTATTGAATGATGATTGCCTAATACCATTCTATGATACTTTTAGTATGAGGTAAATTTTAAAAAATAGCTATTTTATTCTTATTGATGATCGATATAATGCAACTACGAAGCGTTTGATTTCTATGCCAAGGATCGTGGGTTCAACTTCCATATCTGGATGAATAGTTGTATGGCCTACAGGTATTTAAGGTTTTGGTCTATAACACATGACATTTATAATGACACTCAATCAAAAAATCAAATTATTGTGTGTGAATAAAATGCCATTACATGGTTTACACATAAATACTCAATACACATATCTTACTGTATATAAATTTACAGTCATAGCCCTACAATGTAATGATTCACTGTATCAAGCTAATAAATCCGAGCGGTTATTTGTATATAGTCATCAAACCGTCGTTCTAATATAACAATTTGTTAGGATTTCTTTAATATATGGTCACTTATATTAACGAAATATATATGGTCACGCGTTCTCCAGTATTATCTAAATACATTCCGTTAAATATAATTGATTTATTAAACAAACACGAAGACTGTAATGCAAGAGGCTAATATAATTTTATATAAACTTTCGACGGAGTGACGCAGGCGAACGTCTGGAAAGCAAACATAGTATGATTAGATATGAGAGTCCGCTGCAGCATTTAAATGACATAAGTAAACGGTTTAGATTCAAAGTAAACATCTAAAAACTTAGCTATTTCAAAAAGGATTTAGATTTTAAATAGGATTGGATTTGTACGGTGTGCTTTGCTTCTTACTTTTTAATAATATAGTAAAAAAGTAGAATGATCTACCTCCCTCTATTCCTTGTACATTTTTTATGGGATAGGAGGGCAAACGAGCAAGCGTGTCGACTGATGGAAAGCAATCCACGCTGCCCATGGACAACCGCGACACCGAAGGAGTCGCGGAAGCGTTGCCGGCCTTTTAGGTATATATAGGCTCGTCGTAACAATACAATTGAGGTGTCTTAATCTATATTGAATAGACTTTCACTATTGGACTAGTGTGTTCTAGTGTGGTAGAACCACGCTGCAGACGAATACTTTGTCAACAATGGCGTATTATTTGTCTGTAGCATGAATGGGCCGGCTTGCCTGGGCAATTACCACACTCACGCAGAAAACCGGCGTTTGAGTGGTAGCTTAGGTACCGCGCTTCGTACAGTGAGCGGTTGAGTTCTGGAGGCCCAACACCCCTCTACTTTGCCATAATGACACTTTCCTTCAAGTTCGGCAACGTTTCTGCACTGCCTATGGAACCGCGGATGTGTATGGGCGACTGTGATTGCTTACCATCAGGTGACACGCTTGCTCGTTTGCCTTCCTATCCCATAAAAAAGTGTGTTTCCTAACAAACGTAAGCTAAGGAAAATTAATTAATTAAAGTTGGTACAGTAACAGGTTTCATTCTGAACCCAAGTACGAGATTGGTTCAACGTGATTTTTTTGGAAACGAACGTGACTCGATGTGGAAAACGAACCTACGACCATTGTTCCTGAAAGCGATAACTTCGCCACTGAGTCAAAAAGATCATCAACGCGAATGGATGAAATCAATATAAAAATATTAGGTCAATATGAGACTCTTAGTATTTTTAAGTTTCTACTTCTTTCTTAAGATGTTTAATTTATGATATGAATATATATTTACATTATGCGTTAATAATAATATGTAAAATTTTCCGATTTTAATCAAGTTTAACTTTCAAGTAACCACAAGGTAATCGAGATGTTTCTGCATCGAGAGATGGGAAAAACAAACATTTCTATTTGCATCGTAATATGAATAGTGAATTCTACAAGAAATGGAAATAAAACTAAATGAAAATACCAACAGATAGTGAGATAAATAAAGATGTCTTGAGAATATCGAAGTATTCACAAAGAAAGATATTTTGTGATAATGCACTGGGTATTGTTAAGACATCTATATTTTCAAATCCCATTTGAATGGTATGCCCTCTAAATGCAGTACCATCTGCTGATAAAAAAATGGTGCATTATATATTGACATTTTTAAATAAGTTTAGTAAAGTTCATTTCGTTATATTTATTTAATTAATTATTAAACCCAAACGTACTCATATTATGATTGATTGTATGATTAATTGAATGCAGTAAGGCGTTTATTCACAGATCTTAGCTAAGTAAAATTCTAACTGTCCACATAATAAATTCATTATTGTGTGGACAACTAGAATTTTACGTAGCTAAGATCCCCAAAAAGATTATCTTCGCGGATCTTAGCTCCGCTAATCCATACTCATATTATTTATTTTGCAAATATTTCAAAAGGCATTTTCCAAATGTTTCGAATGCTGCGTAGCCAAATTGTCCATTTTTATTTGTTCACGTTTGTTCTGACAGCTCTTTAAGCGCGATTTAAATATAGTGCGACTTTGTTTCATAGCTGCATAAATAATACCTTTATTAGGTTTACCCCACTAAACCCATATTAAAAACTTAGGCCTCCCCGTGGGCGTCACATATGTACAGACCTGTTCCATCCAACCACAGGACGCTTGCAACCGCGCGATCTAATCGTTTTGGATTTAGTGGAGCCACAGATAAGATCTTGATAATCTTATTATATTATATAATTAATCAATATGTAGTCTATAATCGATACATTTACACATATAATCACAACAATAACGAAACTTTTCGGGAAGATCGATAGATCTCAATTTTTATGACATAATTTAGTGAATATTTTTATATCCTCAGGTTTTTTATCCCCCCAACACCTTTGCCCCTCAAAGCCATGTTGTGAAATATTTATATAACATCCATTATTTTTTCTTTTATTTTTAATACTTATCTCTGATTATTTATATAACTTTATAACTAAGAAATAAAGTCCCTGGGTTAATGTACTTAAGAAATATATATTTATTGGCATATTGAAAATTACTTCTGGTTTCGGTTGCAAAATAGTGTGGCTTGATCATGCAGTTGTCAACCGACCTTCTAGGCAATGCGACTACGGAAGATAAAGCTGATGATGATGATAACATTACAAATCCAAGTCAAAGTGGTATAATTCACTAATATCTTATAAAGAAATTCTAAAATTAATATAATATACGAAGCTTGTATTTCACTAAGCAAACAAGCTTCTTGTTTCACGCGCAGATGCATTTCTTGCAGGCTATACATTCGCCGCTGTCGGATAGAGTGGTATTGCTTCAACAAATGCAAATACAATTCTATCATACAATTATACTGGAGCTACATTTCTCATGAGAATGCAGGAGTGATGCGAGATATTTTACACTCTAATACTTAGTTTTACGATTCAATTTGCAATGGTTTATTGTTTTCTTTTTAAGTCTTAAAGTAAAAATAAATATTTCATAATTTTTCAACTTAGTTTAACTTAATTTTTAATTTTCAACTTAGTCTAGTTCAGATAGTCACTGAAAACGTTTTTTTCCTATTAAAAGTCATTTGACTTTTAATATAAAATAGAGGAAACTTTTGCATTTTCACGTCATAATCATCATTATCATCACCACTGTTAGACGTATGCCTCCCTCGGGACGTGCCACCATGTGTAAACTTAGCAATCCGAAGCATTGCCAATGCGTTGGTCCCGTTTGCCGGAGAATCGACCACCGCTGGAGTAAATGAGTGCTGAAGATCGTATCTTGGAAAAAACAGTGTGGAACGACCTCAGCGGGATAAAGTGACACTCTACATTATGATCGGTAGAAACTGGATGCGTATGTACGTCGTTATTTTTAAAATCGAATGTCTAAGAAAACTTAAAATTGTAAACTTTGAATTGTAATTATTTTTAGCGTGTTAATCTGAATAATATAAAGAAATTAATATGCTTTAAAATAGTTCATAACGTATTGTGAAAAATAAATAACTCTTATGCTGAGTGAAGGATCATGTAATTGCATCTCTAGTACTCTAAAAGTAAAATAGAGAGAGAATGCACTTTTATTACGGTACGCGGCGCCTGTGCAAAACTGGGTCAGGACGGAGATAAAACGAAGCTACATTTTTGCGCTTTCTATTGTATGTGGTCAATCATTTATAAACATTACAGTTGTGACGGGTTAAATGATAAAATAGTTAACGAATGAATAATAATAAATATTAAAATGGTTAAATAATAATAAGTTAGGTTTTTAAATAGCTTTTATGTATATTAATGTATAAAGTGTTCAGGGTGATGCTTATGATTATGTAGTTATAGTTCTATTCACTTTTAAGCTTTGTTAGTCTTTTATAATATATACTTTAAAAGTATATTACTGACTACTTTACAAAACAAAAATTAAATTGTTAACAAAATCATTCAATCAAAAAGTATATTTTAATTGAGATGAATTTTAATAGAGATTTTAATTATGTTGTATTACCTAAGATTATTGTGCTCTGAACTTAAATAGGATAAATTTAAATGTTTGAGATCGAAAGGGAAAGATCTGAAAATGATCAATGTACAAGATATTTATAATTCACAAATTCGAATTGAAGTAGAACAGCGAAATTCACTCCACATTCTCTTGTAAGGAAATAATATGGTTGTGCCCTGCAGTGCAACATAAAATGGAATGTGACTTTAAAAAAATTTGCAGTTAACATGAATTTTATGGCTCTCAGACGATATGAAACATAAGCTTTTATAGTTACATTACAATAAAATGAACATTTTGCAAAAAAATCGAGATAAATAAGACTTTCAATTGTCTTAGAAGGGATTGAAACTTATATAGGTACATAGAATTTGTTCCGCTAAAGTCTATTCTGAAAACTAGTAGTACGCCTGAAACTTATCCTCTGATAGCAAAAGTTGAGTACGGATTATCCAATTTTCTAATAGCGATCTGCTTATGTAATATTTTTTCTTAAGTTGTCCCGTTTCTTATATTGTGAGACAAGGAAGAGAGTATGATAGTGTTATCTATAAAAACTTTATATAAACTTGAATGAAACGTCATAGAGAAGTCATATAATAAGTTATTAAAACTATTCTTTTGTTATTAAATAATATTTTTATAACATTTTAATTCTATTCTTTTTAACAAAATAGTATAAAGACAATGACTAGATTTTTCAAATTCATAGAAAAATTTTGATGCCAAGTGTGAAATTACAAGTGTGTGTGATACTTTAATCCAGTAACAGTTAAAACAAAATGCTTTACATTTATGACTTTCGATTTCATGGCCATGAGTGTTAATCATCTTATTTGAAATAATATAAATGGGACCCACGACAAGTGCCATGGCCCTTTACACAATTTAAGCAACAGTAACACAGGTTACTTGGAGAAATATATTAACATGAAATACAGGTGAATAGACTATATCAAGAGTTGTTCTGATACGGGAATCGAATTCCGTCTGCGGAAGTTAACTGTTAAATAATATGCAAAGGCCAGTTACGTAGAATGAACATTTCTTCTTTTCATATCTTTTATTCCTTATTATGTCCTATAAATAAAATTCTTATCCAATGTTACATGAATACTTAAATCAACTTTCATCTTATTTAACTATTTGTAATATATGTTATATAGCATTACATCATATAAACGTATTTACACATACAAATTTCAATTAAAACCCTTTAATTTACTTAATAATTAGTGTATATACTTAATAATAAATGTCAATTGTTTTTATATAATTGTTATTTATAATAAATTAATGTATTTTAACATAGTAATAAAATATAATAAAAATGAACACCAATACAACCACACATACAACGATAATGATCTAATACCAATTTGATTAAGACTTGCTTGAAAAAATAAGAAAACTAGAACAAAGAACACGGACCAACATTGCTTCGTTAACTTTTCTGTTTACTATTTTTTGTTCTTAGATTATATTCTATTGGATGAGCAACCTACTATTTATTCACAACTATAAAGTATATCCATATATTTATATAACAATGTAACTAAGTTTAATATGTATATCAATGAAGTTACCATTTTGTTTCTAATTATGTCAATGTTTTCTATTTATTTATTTATGTTTTGTATTTTCGTTTCTTTTATACTTAGCAATCCTTTTATGTTCATAAACTTTACATTTATGTTAAAAATATCAAATCTTACGTAAATCTTTCCAATAAAGTGAAATATTTACATCTTAAAAATGTTATTCATTCAATTAGTATAACAACCATGTTATACTAATTGAATAAATTACATTTTTAAGATCTTTGAATAAACAACAATGGTCACTTAAGGCAAAGGCAAAAAAAACAATCATTATTATATCATTCATATGTATATACATGTGTATGTAGGTATTTATGTGTGTATATAATTATATTTTTGTTTATGGCTATTAACTTTGTTTATTAATATTTTTTTTCTATCATCTTAACGATAATATTTAAATCAAATTATCTTTTCAACACCGTGTTCATTCTAAGATTCTCTGCAGAAAATCGCTATAAGCGATAACACCGCCATTTGTATAAAAAATTTCAAACAATAATTGTATAACTTTTTTCGGTGTACAATAAAAATATATCTATCTATTTATATCTACCTATCATTATAATTATTAGCTTACGGCATTCCACAGTTGGACACAGGCTTCACCTAAGACGCAAAACGATCACAAAACGTAAATTTTATGTTCATAAATGTAATGTATTGCAAAAGTGTTTATGTGTATTTTTGTAATAAATTTAATATCTCACTGTAAAACCTAACAGTACAATAGTAAAAAGAACAATGATGATAAATTACAGACAGTGCAAGGCATCATTTAATTTTCTCCTTTTATGATCGTGAGTGCTTAACGCGAGGTGGTTTCCTGGAAGTTGATCGCTAGCTTTATCGTTAGCTTCATTCTCGAAAATGATACGTTTTCTTTATTCCTTTCACCTTTGGTAATTGGTAGTGCATTAGATTTTACACAATTTTCTGTGTACTTTTTTTTGTGTAACGAATTTCAAACTCATTATTGGCTCAGTAGCACTAATCCACTTTGGTAAAGCATGATAGGTTAATATTTATGCCTCGAGAAATGGAGTGGGACATACAATATGGGATTTAAGGAATTTAAGATTTTATTAAAAAATAATATTTCATTAAATTGTACTTTTGTGATTATTAATAACAAAATAATAATCTTTGAATCTCTTTGTTAATTAAGAAGATCCTAATTCACGTGTTTGCCTACAATATTTAAATTTAGAGTAAGTTTAAATTTGTTTGGAATAACGTTCCAAATACTCTTGTACAAATCTGAGTTTTAATTTCGTCGAATTTTAACTTTAAACATTTTCGGGTGTTAAATTGAGCTCATCTAGTGCAGAATATGATATTTATGGGGAGTCGATTCAGTGTATGGCTTTCAAAAGAATTTTTATAGAAGATTTGACGGTATGTATTAAACATTTGAGACAGCTACGCTTATTAATC
>JASFAT010002587.1:0-108412 GCA_031353405.1 Baronia brevicornis
AGTTTTTTCGACGGGGTATCCGAATGTTGCCAGAAAGATGGGGAAAAGTAGTGGCAAATGATGGAAAATACTTTGCATAAAACGTAATGTACTTTTCCTTTACAATAAATTCCTAATTTTTTATAAAAAACTGCGGAAACTTATTTGTACACCTAATATATATATTCAAACATTTTTTTATCACAGCCCATATATATCTCACAACTGAATGGACAATAATTCCACCATGCTTATTCAAAGTGGATTAACATATTACCCAGACTCGGAATAAATACCTGTACGCCATGCATATATTCAGTTCGATGTGGAAATCGAAACCGCGACTCTTTGCTCTGAAAACGGTGGCTTCGCCACTGAACCAGTTCAGTTGCCAATTTTTTGCCTGTCACTATTTATGATGGATAAGCTATTAAAAATACACATATGTACGTGTAGAAACAAGGATATCTATTATAATTATTATGGTGGGATGGTTACGGTCAGCATAGAAATTTAATCTGATAAAAGCTTCTATAACTCGCATTAATATGAACCTTTTCTTCCAGATCGCCCAGCTAGTGGAAGACGTAAGAAGGTTGCAGGCGTCGCTTTCGGCGCTTCAGGAGGCGCACGCGCAGCAGCTGCAGCGGCTGGAGGAACGATTGGATGAGAAGAAGCAACACATCGCGAGACTCGAAGCCAGACTCGACACGCAGAGAGATTACGATGATATTAAACGGGAAATCAGGTATGATCAAGAACTGATATATAGACTACAAAATAGATACTACTAGACGTGGACATATGCGTAGAAGCGAAGTCACAAATGTGTACATTTATCTCTTCGAATTAACAAACTGAAGTTGCAATGAAGGTCACATTTTTTTCAATTTATAAAAAGACTACGCACAGTAACAGAATACATGAATAACTTGAAATTTAATATTTTTTTTTTTATAATTTCACGCCTATCCCCCGCAGGGGTTGGCAGAGACCACAGAGCTCCATTCGCTGCCATTCATCGCAGCGAAACGGCTCGTCATTGGTCGCTTGAAATTTAATAACACAAACTAATCAATAACTAATACCAACGACATTATCTATATCTTAATTCTTAAAATCTCGTAATATATAAAAGTAACATGCATCACAGAAACTAAATCTAACGAAGAAACTAATTCATAATTAGGAAAAAAGGAAGAAAGAAGAAGAAAACTATTGTCGGCTAACACAAAATGTCGGCCTTATTATCTGAATTTATAAGTTTTAAATAGATAAACAGATTTACTTCATATAAAGAATAAAAACAAAATTATTTGAAACTATACCCATTATTACATGCCTAAACTAATTTAAATACGTAATCAATCAATGCAGTGAGCATAATGCAGAGTGAAAATGGGCCATGGATAAATTAAAAATTCCACTCAGCGAGAACTCAGAAAATACTAGTTTTCTGCTATTACCCGACCCCACAGAGACAGTGAAGTTTCACAGGTGCAGACAAAATCTGTCCCATGTTGTTAAACGATTTTGCTCTTAGCATGTGAGTGGCATATAATCGTATATCGTCATCACGCCTGTCTCCCGTAAGGGTAGGCAGAGACCACAGATCTCCATCTGCTACGATCTCAACATACTTCCCTTGCTTCCTCCACGCTCATTATTCTCCTCATGCAAGCCCGCCGGTTAAGGATACTCTTGACCTGGCCTTTCTTAAAAACTTCAGCAATTTGGTCAAGGTATGTTTTCTGTGGTATTCCCCTACCGACCCTTCCATCCACATTCGCAACGTAAATTTCTTTTACCAGTCGTCTTTCATCCATTCTCACTATATGCCCAAACCATCTAAGTATCCCCATTTGAATATGTAGTTAAACTGAACATAAATATCGAGTCTTCATCATTTTTCCATTGAAGTATTGTAAATGCATGTCAATACCAAAATGGTTAGTTTTCCTAGTCAGTGCAGCAACTGTGCGCAAATATTCCCAGCTTGGGAAAAGTTGGCACAGCAGTCTGATGATAGAAGCGGTTTATCTAGATATTGATAACTATTATTATTTTATAATTTGTCACAACACCTTTTTCTCCACATCGCTCTCTTATATCTTCATTTCTTATTCTATTAATCAAAGTTACACCACACATACTTCTGGCATATAAATCAGGAAATATTTAAAGCTCAATTCTTACGAAAGCCCTGGCACGAGGACGCTCTGGCGCGAGTTAATAAACTTGATAAGAGCGCTATCGGGCCATTCACCCTGCCTCTGTTTGACTGAGATTAGTATTGTTTGCCGCGTTGGGCAACCGAGCCTTGAATGTGGCCGAGGAGACGAGAGTCATTGAAACCACTTCGCTGATTCACCATCCTAGAAACGGTGATGTGTTCGATTTGCACACCGTATCAATAAAAGTACAGCATTTTTCGCCGTGCCAGCTGCTGATTAATGTAGAATGAATCATTTCATCTGTTGACATATAAGACTTCTCTGATAATACACAGCACACTTTTGAATAAAGCTCTTCTGTGATTTCTAAGAACTGTGTGCTTAGTGGAAAATATATTGACGCAAAAAAGCGAAAACGTAGTAAACCGCACAATGAAAACTTACCAACACGGCCAAATTGGTTTTAAAATTTCTGCAAAGTGGTATCTGAATCACTCAATTTTTCTCAATTTCAAAAACAAAAAAATTTTGGAATACTCGTTGAAAACAATCGATAACCAACAGACATCAACAACCAGATCATTTGGTATAATCGTACGTTTCAGAGGCTGCAATATGCAGTTGTGAGTTTACTTTCTATTCGTGCTATGAACTTCAGTTATCCGCGACTTGCGCGACTACAGATTACAAAACAATCCAAGCATCGTTGACACAGTGTCATCATGAAGAATAAACTGTGTGCTGTGCGTTGTTTGTTGACCCTACCTTTGACTGATAACGGGATAGGCGCCGCGCTGCGTTTCCTTGTATTTAACGTGAATCTAAAAATATTTTTATTGTTTTAATGGGATAGGAAAGCCAACAAACAGGCATGTCACTCGATGGTAACCAATCAACTCTACCCATAGACAACCGACCATATTTATTTCAGCAACGTTGTCGGCCTTTAAGAAATGTGTAGGCTTGTAGAAGTGTCTCGGAAATTTACTAGTATACCTAGTTTTTATCATCTATATTTATAGCTTTAACAGTTCACTTATGAACATTGGCTTTTCAATACTAAGTACTTCAGGCTTGAGGCTTTTCAATAGTGACTATATTTAATTATTTAGGATAACTGTGTGTTTTTTTTACTTCTACATGTAACCAGGATTAAATCTTTTATAAGTATAAAATTAAATTATGAACTTGTGCTGATCTATTATGTTATGTTATGGGACAGGAAGGCAAACGAATAACCGTGTCACCCAGTGGAAAGCAATCAACGCCGCCTATAAACATCTGAAACACCATAGGCATTGCAGAACAAGGAAGACGGTCTTTCTTGGTACATAAAATACTAGATTTTGAGCAATTTTTTTATATAATTTAATGTACAAAACACAAGCTTTAATATGTTTTTTAAATATTTAATAGTTGTGTTATAATTTCAACGATAGACAACTTCAGAAACTAACTATGCTGACTTAATAAATATTTGTAGATATCGAGGACCCTATTGGTATAAACTCCAAGCTTCTGTAGCCATATATGTACACCATCAGCGCCACAATCCAAACACCGAGTTCGGGGTAACGAAAGTGTAAAGAGGCCGCTCGAAGGAGGTCCCAAACTCAAAGAGAAACCTTCGCGTCTTTATTTTTTTTTTTCCAAATCTGTACCACTCGCGACTGTCCCACAAATTTCTAACATCTACACGCTAAGCGATTCGAGATACGGAATTTAGCGGTCTCCCCCGTGTTTATACAACGTATTGATACAGAAA
The DNA here is from genome assembly GCA_031353405.1 of Baronia brevicornis. Classification (NCBI taxonomy): domain Eukaryota; kingdom Metazoa; phylum Arthropoda; class Insecta; order Lepidoptera; family Papilionidae; genus Baronia; species Baronia brevicornis. The sequence continues at coordinate 3,919 of JASFAT010002587.1, forward strand.
TCGCTCCCTGAGAACCTCTAAACGTTTCAATATTTTTTTCTCGCACTTCCTGCCTCATCAGTGGGAAACATAAATAGATTTATCGGAGTGTGCTAATCACTGTATCGAGATATTGGAACAGCTTGCATCGACTTTGATTATCAAGTTTTTGTTTTTAAAAATAAAACAACGTCGATGTTTAGCTAAGTAAAACTTTTGACTGTCCACGTTGTCAAAAACATATGTAGACAGTCAAAAGTTTTACTTAGCTAAGATCCGCGACAAGCAAAACAATAACAGAAAATTAATAATGTGTGTTTTTCCGTTGGGTTTAGTGGATTTATTTGGAACTTTAACCAAAAACTTATCGAAAATCGGCCATCAACTCTCCACCCACCAACCGTAGTCTTCCGTAGAGTCTACTATACCTGAGGATGCCTCGATTTGGGGCGATACACGTGTCGTTTACAGGATGGAAAAGTGATAGTGTGTGTTTGGCGTTGTGTATAGTGGTTGGTGGGTGGAGAGTTGATGGCCGATTTTCGGTAAGTTTTTGGTTTAAGTTCCAAATAAATCCACTAAACCCAACGGAAAAATACACATTATTAATTTTCTGTTATTGTTTCGCTTGTCGCGGATCTTAGCTAAGTAAAACTTTTGACTGTCCATATAGTGATGGATTTTCGCAAAGTAACGCCTGACTCCATTAATAATCTTTGTCAAAAACAATTTTTTCCAATCTTAACAAAAAATTGACTTTTCCCGCCAACTTACATCAGTGACGTTGTGTTTTTATTTCATTTTCATAATTTTATATTATTATCAGTTATATTGTTTAATTGTGGTGGCGTATTATACAATATAGTTCGATTAAGGCGTATAAATGAAGTGATATGAGATAAATTCGTGTGTCGTAACTTTTTAAGTTGACTGAAAAAGTCCATAGAAGTTTTTGATAGAACAGCCACCATTTTATCAAGACGTAAAGCTGACTAGTTACATTTTGCTTGACACAGGCATAATAGTTAAATAATTGACATCAAAGAAAAGAAATGAATAAAAAGTTATGCTATTTTACATATCTAAATATAGAAATATTGTATTTTTTTACTTCTACATCTAAACGGGATTTAATGGTTTATAAGGAAAAAAACAAAATTATGAACTCCGATCCATTACTATTATTATTGTATATAAAATAGGAAGGCAAACGAGCAAGCGTGTCGCCTGATGAAAATCAGTCAACATCGCCCATAGATATGTGAAACACCATAGACAACACAAATATGTTTCAGGCTTTTGTCCAAATCTATAGTCGAACTTACATCAAATTCAAGATTGATGGTAAGCCTTGCATACTGAGCTATTTCTCTTATTACTTCTTTTCTCCTGTTTTATATAACTGTCTGTGTGAGCCAGCATGCAATTACAGGCAGTGAATCGTTTGAGCGTGTTTTCACAGCCCATGTGTGTTTCGAAAAAACAATACTCAATCACTTAAACTGTTTTGTTTGTCGGGCCACTTCCTTAAAGGTCGTTTATGTCCGCGATTGTGTGTGTACACATACTCTTTAGACGGGTTCAGAGTGAGACGTCAGTTTGAAGTTTGTTTCCTCTTACGTCAAATTGTTTTCTAAGCACACTCTGTACTTGTTACGAGATCTCGACAACGGTTTTGAGATATTGTAGTGGTAAAGCCACACTGCTGACGAATACCTTGTCATGAATGGCATATTATATATCTGTACCATGAATCGGCTGGCTTGTCCGGAGAAGTACCACACTCCTGCAGAAAACCGGCGTCTGGGTGGTAGCTTAGCTACCGCGCTTCGTCCGATGAGCAGATCCGGAAGCCCAACCCCCCTCCCCCCCCTAAACTCTACCCCCTACAAAACTCTATATAATCTCTCTAAATAAAATGAAGTTTTATAGAAATGTATATATATTTTTTTATTAGTATTATTGACTCTTGAACATTTTCAAGAAACATTTAAATTAGTAAAAAATTACTTGACTAAAGTTATAAATTCATTTTCATTATTGAAGAAGGAATTTCTATTATTTTCATATTTTACTTTTCTGTTATACTTTTCTCCCTTGGTTTCGTCATAAAGCTGTGAGCTATCTCAAAAAACATCCATGTTATCGATTCAAAAATCGATCAATCAGATCTAAAAATAGTTGCGTTCCTTTTTACGGAATGTCTGTTTATTATGTTTGCACAGGCGTGATTTTATGTCGTGACGCGTCGGCCCGATTCATGTGACTAACCCTTTGATGACGGATCAAAGACGCCGCCCTTCGGTCGCCATATTGGTAAAAATAACACATTAAACTATGGAAAACATTGGTTGTGTTCGAAGTTCACGACGTAACCGCGGCGGGGTAGACATGCGCTTTGAGCTTTGGCAATTAAATTCACAGCATTAAAAGGTTTGTCATTCAATACTTGCGCTTACGTATACTCTCTGAATAAACAGGATTTGTTTTATCTAATAAAAAATCAAAAGAACGAACATATAGAATATCCAATCATCAAGTGCTAGTGCAAGCTTGTGGCAGTCCACTGCTGAAAATAAGCCTTCCCAAGTTGCATCCTGTTCCTCCCAGTTATCTCAGCAACACCGGAAGTAGATACCACAAATTCGTTATCGGCCTTTCGTAGACAAGAGTTTAAAAGTGACGTCTCTTGAACACCATTATTTCGTACTTGGTCGAGAACACAATAGATCGTTCTAGATTTAAAGTCACGATTGAAGCAGATGGTAGTGGCCTACCAACAATTATGTCTATGGATGATTTACATGTTTATGTCCTGGCAAAATTTAATTGTTTTTAGTTGTAATTGTTTGAAAACCGACGTCTGAGTTGTAGCTTAGCTGCCACGCTTCGTCCGGTGAGCGATTGAGTTTCGAAGGCCCAAGGCGTAGTGCGATGATGTAACGCGAGTGATAGGATAGATCTATTGCTTAAAACGTTCGCCAAATAAAATCGATATAATATGTATTTGTCATGAAAGCTCGCCGTAGTTGAATCGATTACATACATACATACATATCGTCACGCCCGTCTCCCGTAAGGGTAGGCAGAGACCACAGATCTCCATCTACTACGATCTCGGCATACTTCCCTTACTTCCTCCACACTCATTATTCTCCTCATGCAAGCCCGCCGGTTGAGGGCACTCTTGACCTGGCCTTTCTTAAAAAGTTCAGCAATCTGGTCAAGGTACGTTGAATCGATTAAGATAGCGTTTATCCCTTATTGATATAAATATATTACCTATGTAGAAATATATAGCTTTTTTATATCGTGAACGTGTGTATTCTTAGCACAACACATTTAATCTCAGTACAACGGGCTATAATACATTAGATTATTTTTTCGATAAAGTAATTAACGAAAGCTTAAATTCAGCTGGCACATTATCTTAGAGGATGTTGACTGATATCTTCCGCTCTGGTTACCGGGTGCCCGATACGTGGAAAATTATCTACGATATTATGTATTATATTTATAGATCACTTTATTAATGGCGCATTTTCTCAGAAGACTGCAATATTACAAGCGTAAACAATGTTTAATATGAGTGGTTCTGGCTGGAAATAAAAAAGGATAACTAAATCTAATGAGATGTAACTTTTTTTTCTATTCAGCCAAAACTTTTATTTTCAGCCAGAACTCCAACGAATATTTACGCGCGATTATTGTTTTCATATTTATTTTCGACCAGTGCGTAAAATATAATTTCATATAAGTAGCTATAGAAATAATTATCGCGATTGATCCTATTATTTTATAATCTGTGTTCGTGTAAAAAAGAGAAACCAAATATGCACATTTAAATAGATAAATAATAAATTTAAATTTATAAAATTCTATGAATATGTAATAATTTTATCAAAAAAATATTTGTTGTATAAAATATTTAAAGAAAGTATAGTCGTTCTATTAAAATATAACTAGAATTAACTGTTTAAGAAATATTAAATAAATATATTTCTTGATTGTCATTACAAAAAAGAAGTTTTATATTAAGTTATATATTATTTTTTTACGATAGTTTTAACACAAAGACTTCACAATCAAAACAATACAGCTCTTCGCAACGAAACAACAATTCGAACAAATCGCCTATAACAAGACCGATAGATAAATAAGCCGGAGACAATAGAATAAAGGACCCCCGTTTCAATTATTGCCTTGAACACGCGAGACCTGGCAACACTTGTGCGTTCCCATGCTTTCGGACTGGAGTTCCGCGTGCGTCTTTCTTTCTATCACGGCATCGGAACAAAGGTCCCAATGGTCTCCAGTATAAGCCTGATTAGTGATGGGCTACGTGATCTAAGTAGGTACTACAATCTCAAGTCTCAGACTTCATAAATATTTTATATAATATAGTTTCGGGTCACTTTGTGTCGGGCCTTACAAATCAGTTTATAATGTTATTATAATAATTGTTATAATTCGAGTGTTTGTTTTACACTATTACTGTTACAGGAAATAGGGACAGATTACGAATACAAAATAAAATTGTACCAAAAGTCCCATATCGGTATCGATATTTGGAACTATTGTACGTCACTAAACTAAAATAATCCTATATAATCTGCGCTCAATAACTGTTCGGAGCACCTGTAGCGGTTTATTGCTTATTTATACCGCTTCTCAAGTTCGGATTAAGTTATAGCCGGCCTCCGAAGATTAAAGCTTAATAGGGGGATGGAATGGATTGATTTCTAAGACGCCGGGCCAAATCTCCGCTAGCTATAGGGCCGCTATCCATTTGTGTATGAAATATGAACTTACAATTTATTAATATAAGAACTTAACGATTATAAAAATAAGTAATATAAAAATAAATTTTTTAAAGTCAATTTCTTAGGTCAACAAAGGACTGTAGGTTAACTTTCTATTAAAAAATTACAATTAATATAAGTATCTTTTCTCCCGGATAAAACAAAAATTAATATTTAAAAAAACTGTATTAATATAAAGTGTAAAAGAAATACATTGAACATCGGGCTAGGTGACACTTGCTTGACTAGGGTCTATATCAATGTAGTAAAACTTGCATGTAAATTGCTCTCAAAAATAATTGACAATAGTTTCGAGAATTCTTGGTAGATTTTTATCAACGGCATAAATATTTCTTTATAGCGGTAGCGTTTTACTGCGTTACCATGTTTCGTACGAAGAGGACAAGAATCTGAAGGCTCAGTTCTTTTCATCTTCCTTTTATTCTTTCCTTTTCCCTTACTCTACTTCTCTCTTTAAGTTTTACACGTATAAATTTACGCCAAAAGTTACCTACAATTATACAAATTTGACAATAACCTAATATTTAAGAAATATATAAACGCTTGTCGTTGATAAAAACAGATAATCAAAACTAACGCCCGTGTTTCTTTATATTGTATTTACACTTCTTATCATCATGGTGCCAAGTATCACATTATAGATAGCAAACTCCAAAACGATACACATACACGGCAATATGCATGTTATATTTGTCAAATATAAGAACTATAATTGTGTGCTTCGAGTAAGTAATCAAAGATTTAAGTGGAACAACAGTGTTGACATTGCACCAACTTAAAAATTAAAAAGAAAAAGTCAAATAAGGAATCAAGCTTATCTGTTGTTTAATTAAAAAGCGAGGCACACACGATTTACATATTTCCACGGGAGGACAAACATACACGCATATTATATAGTGTACACTAGTTTGTTTGCCCCCTATATATATCAATAGAGAGCCTATCGCGTACACCTGTCTCCATTTGCTTAGGCCGTGTTTGAGTTACATTTAACGAAACTTAGTCGCACACAAATTATCAACTAATTTACGCTCCCCGACATTTTTTGATGTCATAAACAGAGAATGCGTTCCGTTCTAAGCTTTTTACTGCGCCACGCTGTTGACACAACGCACCGACTCGACGTCCAAACGTTTGTCCAACATTTGAATATGTCCTAAAACTAGGAAACGTTACCTTTGTCAATATGTCTCGTTTTAGAAAAAAAAAAGAGCTGTCAAACGGCCAGCACGATTCCCGCCTTTATCGTCTCAATGTCGATGCGTCGATGTGTTCGGATAGGCGTCGCTGCATCGTATTGACCAATCGATTGGTCCGCGATTGGTCAACGGGGTCGATGGGCGGGGCCTGCCGTTATCGGCGAACGATGATTTGAGTGATAAGCTCTGATTGTGACGTCAAAGTCAATGTTCGGAAACGATCGCAAAAACTTTTAAGCCACCACACCATCTACAGTTTATTGTTTCCTGGTATTATTCATCGCGGTAAAAAATAATAAACATTTAATTAATTAATAATTAACATTTTTATTAATAAATATATATCATATCTTGCGATCAAAATTATAATTGAATTATTCTCATTATTTGAAATTTATGATTTAATTAAATATCAGCATATAAAATCATACATGTATGTAATAAAAAACAACAACCACTAGGTACTTACTTACATCATCTTAATAATTCATTTTTCGTATTCTAATAAGGTTATAAAAAACGAAAAGTGTACTTTGAGTACTTCTTTTAATATTAATTATTTAGCAAACGCCATTATATTTTAATAATAGTTATCTATATCTAGATCAACAACAGCTTCTATCAACAGACTCCTGTGCCAACGTTTCCCAAGGTGGGAATATATGCTCACAGTCGCTGCACTGACTAGGAGAATGAATCTATGCAAATCCAGGTTTTTCGCGCCCATTTCGGATTGACGCGGAATAACTAACTATCTGTATGCCACACATATATTTATTCCAATGTGGGGATCGAACTCGCAACCATTGACTCCGTAGACGGAGGCCACGCCACTAAACTAGTAGTTCGTCAAAATATTATAAATGTGATTATAGCTAAAAAATGATTTTGTTTTAACTCCACATAGGGAGTTAAATACCCTATGTACTTAGTTAACAACTCCCTGGTTACAGGTTGAATCTAATTAATCCAAAAACTGGTGGCGACCGCGACACTCCCCGCACCGAATTGATTCGTAAAATATTCAGTGTGTTACACGCCTTAAACTGAAGGCTTTTGGCCGAAGACAAAGATGCTTTTAAGCTTATACTTAGAACAAAACAAGGTATGGAGTTGCTTAACAATATTTTTGGCGAACTGTTCATAGGTATATCTTGGTTCAGACTTATAGCATAGAAAAATAAACAACTAGAAAACTGTACAATACCAAAATTTCTTAACAGCCTTTATTTATCCTACCGTTGAGGACAAAGCCTTCAGATTTGTAGGAACATACATATATAATGTCGCCTTTTTCCTTTAGAGGTAGGCAGAGATGTTAGACATTCATCTACTACGATCCCGGCAAACTTTTGCTTCATACAGACTACGACGTCTTATAGAGACGACGTGTTTTCTTCCATTTGAATCCTGTGACTGAAGTCTAAAAAGCTTACGTCATTAAGGTGCTTAAACGTTGCCTGTATAAGTAGTTCTAAAAAAAAATTTCGGTAGCTCATCTGCTTCTCTGTTCCGTGATACTATTAAAACTCGAAGATATCTCCCACTTCGCTATAAAATATAAGTGTGTCACCAAGTCCCCGGTCTTCCTAACACACTTTAGCTGTGTTATATTGGTTTTAAAAGACCGCTGGAAGGGAAACACTTTGCGCTACTTTCTTGTTTAAGAACTTAACACTTAAAAAATCACAGAGCGCTATATTTCTAAACAATAGCTTCAAAGTAAACACATCTTGGAACCTTCAAAACACAAGCCTAGACTTTCCTCAAAAGCCAGCAACTGTATAACAATGCGGATGTCTATGTGTGTTGATTGCTTTCTGTCGGGCAACACCACATCTAGATGACCAAATTGAGTCAGTGACGGGATCCACCTTAAAGCCAATGGGTTTAATTGCCATATCGGGATAAATATATGTACCTCTGACCTACATATACTTATTCAGAGTCTAGTCACTGTACTTTTAACCGACGAACGTCTATAAAGAGAGTGATGTGTGTGTATGAAGCAAAAGAAGGTGTGCCGAGATCGTAGCAAATGGAGATCTGTGGTCTCTGCCTACCTCTAGGGGTAACAAGCGTGATCATGTGTATGTTATTACCCCGACAATCCGCATTGGACGTGTTGGTTTAATGTTGTTCCTCCAGCAATGGGGACATATATATATGGGATGTACATATGTTATTATATTATAAATATGTATGGAATTAGATGGTCTTACACAGTCTGACAGGGCGGGTGCGATCCAGTAGAAATTATTAGTTTTCTGATAGATTATTAATTTTCTGTTTTTGTTTGCTTGTCGCGGATCTTAGCTAAGTAAAAGTTCTAACTGTCCACATAGTAATGGATTTCCGCAAAGTAACGCCTGCCTCCATTAATCATCTGAATATCTTTATTTTCTCGAAAATCTGAATATCCTTAAGTGCAATTCCCAATTCAAAGTAGAAACATTTAAAGCAACTTGTACACTGAATACTTGTACCTTGAATTGGAACCGATCGCAACAGGCGACAGGCCACACCTGACCCGCCTAAGGGACACGGCTCAAGCGTTTTACGTCAAACTATAAAGTGCCTCGTTGCTAGCAAATTTGCTCGCAACACGACTAAATCCAAACGACGTCCCGCCGCACAGGGCGTGCAGTAGCGCGAAAGCGTCTAAATTTAGCCCCCTTTGTTCCGATCAACAGCTTAATTGGTGATATATTAAATTGTAATTAAGGTTCCCTATTGTCGGAGGTGTGAAAATCTGGCGCTTGGGGCAAATCGATACGTGCGACGACTTGTTGCTAGATAGATCGGGCGATCGGTTCTCTTGTTGACTTAAATACTGAACTATGTCGCATATTTATTTATTTATAATATGATACACAACAACCAGGAGAGGCCAGGTCAAAAGTACCCTTAACCGACGAACTTGTATGAGAGTGATGAGTGTGGATGAAGCAAAGAAAGCGTGCCGGAATCGTAGCAGATGGAGTTCTGTAGTCTCTGCCTACGTAATAGAAAGGTAACCTTTCTATTATCTTAGTGTATATTTTTACTCAATAACATACATAAGACGGATACAATGTCAGTTTTATCATTCAGTAAACCTCCAGGCGAACCAAAAATGTGATGCAACTTGAAAATTTACCCAAAAAAAAATACAAGTAATATTAACCCACATCGGCTTATGTTTTTGGAGTAAACGATCACGGGTTGGAAAAATGTTTAATCCTATATTTTTTGTTAATAGAAATTAAAAACTTATTCACAAAAAAAATAATCATACCGTACTAAAAGTAATTAAAAAAATAAATAAAATACAATGACCTATGATTCCACTATGATTGTACTCATAGCAGTGTTTGTGAATGGACTTATTGGCAAAAATTTGGACGCCCCTCTATCCAAGTTAGGTGTAAATAATTTGGTTGAATTCAAAAAGCAACCATATTTAGCACATCTAAGACCGTGAGAAGGTTCCTTTCCTTGAATGCCTAAATCTTTCGTTGGCTTGATGTATCCCTCCGGATATCCCAGATAGTATTATTTTATATTATTATTATTTTATTGAGTTTGTTTTTATATTAATATTATGTATATTGGTTGAGAATTGTATAATTAAAGGTTATACAGTAATTTATTAATTATACAAGGACTACTGAGTGAGGCAAGCCAAATTGAAAAATATCATTTTGAAATATTACTAAAACGGAATTACTTCGAATATCCATTTGTTCACGCCGATAGATACGTCGAGTTAACATTATCTGGCGAGGCGGCAGGGGAGTCCTTATCTGTTAATAGCCCAGCATGGAGCCCCTCAAAGGGTTCAATCTCAATAAATTTATGAAAGGAATATTGGCAATAAGGACACCGGCATATCCTATTAATTAAAATACTTAATTAATTCACCTGGAATGGGTTTAATCAATTCCTTTGCTCTCAATTTATTTGGGTACACCTATATCGGGATACCTTAATTATATCATTGTATTTCTTCAATAATTTCTTATTTGGCCGACCTTTTCTTGTATTGACGACCGATTGGCTCAGTGGCGGGGCCCTCCGCCCGCGTAGTCAATGGTCGCCGGTTCGATTCCCGCATTGGAATATGTATATATATATATATATATATATATATATATATATATATATATATATATATATATATATATATATATATATATATATATATATATATATATATATATATATGGTAACCCCCCCAATCCGCATCTCCGTTCCTGCCCTTTCCTTTCTTCTCTATCTTTCCCTTCCTCTCCGCCAATCCACGGTCTGCTGTGCCAATGGATGCGTGGCTAGGGGCGAGCATAGTCGCAAGCGTGCCGATCGTCCCGGGATCAAGCTCCCCCGGGTACTATGGTGACTTACCTCAACATGCAGGGCTCTACTGGGGCTGACCTCCATCCTCCCTTGCGGCTCGTGGTATTCAATAAAAGCGAATTTAATATACATAATTTGCTGAAAATGACGGCGCGGCCACCCGTCACGTCCTGATTCTCACGAAGACGAGACGCGACCAATGGAGAGCCGTTTCGCTGCGATGAATGGTAGCGGATGGAGCTCTGTGGTATCTGCCAAACCCTGCGGGGGATAGGCGTGAATATATATAAAAAAATTCTTATTTCATTTATGAATATCTCTTTTAATCACGTACATTTAAAAAAAATACCCCATGCATAAACCTTGCTGATGTATAGAAATGTGGACAGTCAGAATTTTTACTAGGTTAGGATCCGCGACAAGCAAACAAAAGCAAAAAAAATAATGTGTGTTTCCACTGGAGAAAGTGGATTTACAGGGAACTTTAATAATCGTTTTAATGTTTAGAAATATTTGTAATATTAGATGTAGATTGTAATAGTAGATCTCATTGGCAAAGTTAAGAAATTCGAATAAATTAACTTCTTTATACTTCACACAATAAAATGATCTCATTGGCGGTCAATTTTCTAGTCTTTGGTTCATTTAAATTTCATGTCATGCTTGCGTGAATACATTATCTTTTTATGTACTATATTCATTGCTGTTTATAATGTAAGAAACTTTTTGCACAGCCCATTTATGTATATATTAGACACGGGCGTGTCCATTTCTGGAGAAATGGACGTTAACCCACCACGCTTGGCCAAGGTGGATTGGCAACGCACCAAGACTAGGAACAAATATCTCCTTCTTTGATCTGTCCCTTAGTACTGAGAATCGTGGTCATAAGAACTCCTCAAACAAGCAAACTGTCTCCATCGGTTCCGGCCCGATGATGATCTCCGGAAGAGGTTGTACCTTCCATCACTTTATCGGACCATCTTGTTGACAACCGTCCTCGCACTACCCTTCGGTATTAACAACAATGATCAGCTTTTCCAAGTTACCATATATCTCTTTTATTAGCTCTGAGAACAATAGCTTCGCCATTGAGCCCATTAGGTTGTCAAGAATGTTTGTAAATGTGTCGCTTCTTTTGTTCCAGTATGCTCCGGTCGATGGACCTGAACTCAGAAAGAGTTTTGGAGCGCAAACCTGAACCGCACCGATCGCCAGCACCACCCCGAGAAGAACGCAGCTCAACAGAACGAGAGAGAAGCACTGAAAGACGAGACACAGGTAAGTAGTGTATACGATGCGTAACTCGAATGATTCAGATTCCACACCTTCTATTCTATCGAATTATCAATATCGGTTCTATTGTATCCATTTCATACTCTTGAAAGTTTTTATTAATAAATATATATTTGGCTTCACTGAACATTCGTCATGATATAGAATCATTCAAAAGAATCATTTATCTTAAAAATATTACCTATTAAAAATATAAAAATGCCTAATATACTAAATTAATTTCATCTTTAACTGTTTAATATTCAATTAGTCAATTTCTCATTACAAAAAAAAATGTCGTGTTTGAAATTGGACAAGTTACTTATAAAGCCTTTGAAAAGACATGAACTGAATGAAAACGAGCTACAACATCGAGCTATATATCGTGTGTTGCGCCCGCAATGTGATCGTACTACATGGTAGTGGTAAATGTTCCGTAATCAGTACATGTACGCTTCGCTTGTCTAAACAACATTCGAAGGGGAATCGTTCGTTATCACGCGCGGAGTACGAGGAATTCCAGTTCCCACCACCTCCAAGCGGCGGCTGGCCGCTCACGGGCGCGCGTAACCGTCCACAGCCGACGTGGGCCTTAGAATTCCGAATGCGAACACGAGAAGCGCCGATATCGCATTAATTCGTACGCTATATTGCCGAATGAACGATTGCGACGCTTACGGGCGTGCGTGAACCGTCCACCTACCCCCCGCACCACCACCACACCAACAACGCCTCTCGCTCCCAACCCGACCCTCCTCGTGTTCCCGCGTGACCGTGCTATCACCGCAGGTGGCGACGAGTGGCCCAGCACGCCCCCACCACTCAACAACAACACGACGCACCACAACAACAACGGCCCGATACCGCTGCCCCTGCCGCCGCCCAGCCCGTTCCGCTTCGAGGAGCATCGACCCTACCGCTTCGCCGAGGACATGGGCCCGCTGCCACCCGGCGCACTAGTCGGAAGGCTCGGAGACTCCCTCATACCCAAAGGGGACCCGATGGAAGCGAGGCTGCAGGAGATGCTGCGTTACAATATGGACAAATACGCGAACACGAACCTCGACACGCTGCACATAAGCCGGAGAGTGAGAGAGTTGTTGTCGGTTCACAACATCGGTCAGAGATTGTTCGCAAAGTACGTCCTCGGGTTGTCGCAAGGCACGGTCTCCGAGTTGCTCTCCAAACCTAAACCTTGGGACAAGCTGACTGAGAAAGGACGGGACTCGTACAGGAAAATGCATGCGTGGGCCTGCGACGAGGCGGCCATCATGTTGCTCAAGTCCCTCATCCCTAAAAAAGGTATTGAAGTTATACATACGCTTGCTTACAATGAGCTTCTACCATTTCCACCTTCCATGTAGTCCAAAAATTGTTACCAATATTGAAATTACACATATTTCTAATGTGACTAAGTCTGAAGGAGCATTGGCAGCAGCTCATTCCTCTGCATGTTTTGAACACTGGAACATTCGGTTCCATCAATAGCGCCCCATCGAGTCAATCTTCCGACCGGCTTGGCACGCCAGCCGTTATCAGCGCCTGTCAAGTCATGGCCCCCCATCAATCACGGCGAACTGAACGATAGCTACGGCGTTCACGGGGCAATTAAACGGTGCACAATGGATATTTTTGGTCGGGGAACTTCGAAACAATTATGTGTTTTTAGCGCTTAATTTGCTGCTTTCGCGGATCTTCTTTGAAAATAATAGCTTCAGAACAATCGACGCGAAACTCTGATCACTATTTTGTTCCAACAGATTTGCTTAATTCATGTAATAAAATTATTCGTCTAAGACGATTCTTACATATAACAAACTCCTTAATATGCACTGAGTATTTAGGAAATTAAGCAAGTCTGTACATATCTATTTTAAAAGCGTTCATAAATTGCTGAATTCTTCAAAATTAATCCGTTTAGATTCATTTTTCTTTTTCTTTTTCTTTGAGGGCAATTAGTTACAACTATTATGCCAGTGTCAATTAAAATACAATAATATCCAATCTCTTGAAATGTAACAAGTCAGCTTATAACGTTACGTCTTGATAAAATGGTGGCCATTTTACCAAAACCTTGTATGGACTTTTTCAGTCAACTTAAAAAGTTACGATACACGCATTTATTTCATATCACTTCACTTATACGTCTTAATCGAACTATATTGCATAATACGCCACCACAATTAAACAATATAACTGATAATAACATAAGATTATGGAATTGAAATAAAAACACAACGTCACTGATGTAAGTTGGCGGGAAAAGTCCCATAACATTTTTGTAACTGCATCAACATTATTCCGCGTCAGCGAAACAAATATGATACTAACACGTTAAAAGTACTACACGTAGTTCTACGCTTTCACTGACTCAAACAATGGCAACTCTAAATCCGCACTTATTTTTAGTTTTAATATATGTTTTTTTGTTTACTCCTGACCTCGCCCCGCTTCTTCCCGTGTCCTCACTCTAATATCCCTTTTTCCTGTCGCGTGCGGAAACTGAAGAACCTGTCCTCCGCCTTGGTGACTTGAGGGGGGGAAGGCGGGTGGAGGTTGAGGATGGGACATGGTCAAGCGATAAAATATGCGATGTTTTTCTTTGAGACCGTCTTCCATTGTGATTTATATAATATTATTTTTAAATATAAAATATCTTGGATGATCACTCAAAAACTAAATTCAATCAGTTTCAACGCTGTACAAACTTTTCTATTGGTCGTATAGCTGTGAGCCTCAAACCATTTGTCGCAGTAGCTTTTTCTGAACCGAATATGCAATAATTTTCTTTGACAGTCCTCTACGCCTATTTGGATCGATATATGAATTCTCATAATTCAAGTACGAAAGTAACATCGCGAATTGCAAACCATTATCTACCCGATGGACCACAATAATACCGTTCACATAAACGAGGAAATTGTCAAAAGAACAATAGAAAAGGAAGCGCAAACGCACCCAGTGGTTTCAACACGAAAGACCACTGTTACGTGCGTTGGCCGCGTAAAGAGACATCGCATAGAGATTGTTTTAAATTACTGTCGTTTGAGAAATCTTGAATGGCTTGGGACGCTTTCACTACCTTGCCATATTTCGATAATAGTTCTATGAAACCGAATGATTGTCGTAGAACGATTTTCAGCGTTAGTACATTAGAGATAAAATTCTGGGTTCAAATCCCGGTCGAAACTTTAATTTGTATCAAATACTATAACTAGTATAATAAGTAAGTTCTTTTTCCAATTATAATTTCTAGCAATTTATAACAGTCACTGCCTTTTTGTTTGACGTGAACCATTTTTCACAAAATAAGGATTTATCTTTTCTATTTATCTTAAAGGTTAAGGAAGACTAGTAATTTCAGTAGCATTTTTTTGTATATTTTATTCTTTTTTTTTAATATATTTTTAATGACGTTGTTTAATTAATGATGTATAAATTAAGTTCATATTTCTTTCCAGTTTTACAATTTTATTTCTTAATAATAATTCTTTATCTGTATAATGTGAGGTGTAACAAGATGAAAAAAGACGTTTAAAAGCTCCATCACATTGCCACTTACGGCGTACAAATTTCATTAATTTTTACATACATAGAGATCTAAATACATAAGTCGCTTATGGTTACAAAGCATTAGATTTATTAATAAACTGTTACATTGTCATTAAAATTATTAAAATTTTTCATGACTCAATCTCCTATTGAAGCCCGTAATATGGTAGCGAATGAGTAAATCGGGGGAAATGAAAAAGAAGGGTATACTGTAAAGCATTAGCGACAAAACGCGATGTATAAATCTAACGAAGACAATGGCGAGCGTGAATTAGCCCCCGCAACACTCTCCACGCCGATGACACTGAGCCCGAATAGATTGAATCCGAGATACCGGAAGGGTTGAATATTTCTTATTTCCGGCGAGACTTCACCGCTTTGTTTATTTGAAAAAGAAACGTTTTAGAAAATTTGAAACAACCGAGATTGCTATTACGTGAAAAGATGAATTAATATATAACAGACCGTGCAACGGAAGAATTATTCATTGTTCTACACATTTTTTTTTAAATTAGCAAAAAGGTTAAATATAAATAGGCGAACTACTTGGCTTATTGGCGAAGCTGCCGCGGTAGGTAAGTCTCCATTCCCCCAGAAATGGCGAGGTACATTCTCAGCACTGTGACATATATGAGTTAATAAAAACGCTGTTCGAATCTCTACTAAACAAATAAATAATTGCTTTTCGAGATGGATGTAATTTGCCTGTTTTGTCTTGTTCGTTTAAAAATACTGCGTAAGTAATGTGTCAGTAATTTAGCTGAAAATATGGCTGTTATATAATCATCTATCAATCATCAATCGGCGTCAATTTTGGTGATGAATATTGCCTAAGTATCAAATCTAGTATCTTACTCTGTCCCGCTTCACAACCCTCAAAACTAAATCGAAAAACAACTTTAACTATCAAATGATAGTTATTTAAACAACGATTTCAATAGAATATAAATCGTTTATCTGTAAAATAGTTATTAGGGTTAAAATTATTTTACAAGGAGAATAGTATTAGAATATATGTAAATTTAATGACTTTTTTTGCTACTTGCACTAGTAAACCTAGTAGGTACACGAACAGGGTTCCGCGGGCCTCATAATCGGATCCATGGAGCGTTGGTGAAGTTCCCTCGGTGTTTTCATCACTACCTGGCTATTACAAGTGATTACCGTGCCACTGTAATCTTTAAATACCAGTCAGTATTGGACACCGTACATGTAATTTTACAGAAATTATTTCAAACGGCATAACACGTTGTGAAAAGCGATGCATTGATGATTTTTAGGGTCAATATATATTTTAAGTAAGGCAAACGAGCAGGCGTGTCACCTGATGGAAAGCAATCAACGCCGCCCATAGACTTCCGCAGCGCCATAGGCAGTGCGGAAGCGTTGCCGACATTCAAGCAAAGTGTCATTATGGGAGTGTGAATGGGAGGGGGAGGGTGTTGGGCTCTCACCATACGAAGCGCGGTAGGTAAGCTACCACTTAGACGCCGGTTTTCTGCGGGAGTGTGGTACTTCCCCGGGCGAGCCGGCCCATTCAAACTACAGACAAATATTATGCCTTGACAAAGTATTGGTCTGCAGCGTGGCTCTACCACTGTTTAATGTGACTTCGGGCGAACATATTTAAGAAATAACAGTTATAGGAGAGTAGCGTATGTTACAGATCTGTGGCTTCGAAAACGATAATAGTATTTTTATGGGATAGCAACACAAATTACCAAGCGTGATGCCTAATGGAAAGTAATCAACCCCACTCCTAGACATCAGTAACGCTAGAGACATTACAGAAGTGTTGCTAGCCTTTAAGAAAGGTATAGCTTTATTATGTGAAAGTTTCAATGCTATATTAGTTTGGATATACTTCTGCTAGCTGGTTCCACAGAGTGGTTATGTATGGAAAACAAATAAAGTAAAATATATAGAATATAAAACGCGTTTAGAGATTGTATGAAAAAACATTTATAAGACGCTAACATCTTTTAGTTTCTAATGAAAATCCGATTAGTCTTAACAGATAGAAATGGCTCTCTTCTAGAATACTGTTAGTATAATTGCAGTATTCCAGAAGGGAACCACACCTATCTGATTGAAAAAACTTGTTGACATAGATTTTGACGTTGTTATCGACCTCCACCTGCCCTTTTGCCGTTACAACTGTTCCATAATAACACCATTATTGTATCGTTGTTGGAACCATATCATTTCCATGCGTGCAGACCGTTTCCACAATATCCCAGTTCTCACGTAAACACAAGGCGCTCTGTTGTCCTGTGTCTGTGTTACAAAAATCTCCCACGGTGCGTCTATTGCGAAACTAATCTATACATTAAACTGGTGCAAAACGATACATAATCTACCTCAATCCTATTACAATATTATCAGCTAAAAAGTAATCTATAAAAGTTAAGTATTAATAGAAAAACACCTCTGATTTGAATCCACCTTTGAAACAGGTTAATGTACCTTTTCTTTAAGTTTTACTCTCATAACTTCCCCACTAGGAATCTCTATCACACTATGAAATACATTTGTTACAATATCATTGTATTTCTAAATAATATATATTAAAAAAATCGGTGGTGCCACATACAAATGAATATATACTCGGAATAAATATCTGCAGGGAATGCAAAATTGCATAGAATCGAAACGCGAAATTTCGCCCTCAACTCGAATATGAGAGATGTTACCCCATGTTTATGTCTCGTTTCGATTCTTTTAAATGACATCTAGTGCCCGTTCTTTAAATACTCGTATGTGTATCAAATACAAAGTAAATAAAAAAGTTAACACATAATAATCACAGTGTACAGAAAACTCCTCCATCTAAACTGATTAATAAGTTCTTTTTTCGCATATTTTCTCCCCTTTGTTCTACAATAGTTAGCTAATCTTATGGGCGTACATTATAATGGGAAACGTAGCGCGTGCGGTATTCATTGTGTATAGTATACATAATGCATTCTTATTAAATTATAGAAGTGTTAACGATTGCAATTTTTTCTTTTCAATTTATAGGTGTTACATTCAGCCGTTATTATGAAAAAAATAATCGATGCTCTGTAGCGATTAATTAGTTTACTACTAATAAACGTTCGTATCGATTAATTTGTTATGAAGCAAAGAAGGACAATCTATACCCTACCGCGAATTAATTTTTGATCGTTAACGATTCTTTTTTAAAGAGACAAAAGAAAACTAATAGTGCTACTGTTTTAAAAAAAATAGAAATGTTGCGTATCAATTGATTAGGTTTGCCACTAATAATCGTTTGAAATGATTAATTTGTTATCATAAGCGACTGGTGACATCTATTATAAAATTATGCAATAAAATACGGAACCTTTTAACATTTTTTGAATGATTCAGTAATTCTCAAGTTAAAAACAAATTTATCATTCAAACTCTTTAAAATAAAATTAATTGTGAAAAATAAATCCACAATATTTTCTTCATTTATCAAACGTATTAAATGAACGCCATTAGGAGAAAGGTTGGCAATATACATTTCTGACAACTGATAAATATACTTTCTTTTAATTAATGGCCAGTAAACAGCCAGCACTACTAGTGGTGTTCGTTAGCAAATCATAAATTCCAAACCGATATATTCCGTGACTACGTTCAATTTCTGAACGAACGCCAACAAATAAATCGGTGAACTATCAACGTATATCAAACTGGACTCGTTAGTATGTGGTCATACGAAAGTTTTTTTTTTTTTAATTCACGCCTGCAAAACTTTTGTGTAAATCGAATAATTATTCATTTACTTAATCCTCCGTTCCAATTAACTGCAGTAATGGCGGTTGTAATTATTTTTCTTACTGGCAACACGGTTCAGCTACGAGGAGGCCGTGCAACAACGTTTTTGCGCTCGATTAAGCCCTCGCTGTATGTAATTAAACCCTTATTACCAAGTTTTAAAGCTGTATCGTAACGAAATGGTATTTTTTAACTACTTTGACAGTACTAATTCGGTCAGACATCGTCCATAATAGGAACGTCTAATATTTTGATGTTGATGTTAAATTTTATAAACAAAAAACGAAAATATTTGGCTATAGTATAGACCTAGTTGGCTCATTGGCGAAGTTACCGCTTTCGGTGTCAATGATAGCGGGTTCAATTCCCGCATCTCGATAAACATATGTATGGCTTACAGAAATGGAAGATTGATGTGCGGCTAAACGAGCATGCGTTTCACCTGACGAAAAGCAATCAACGCCACCCATAGACATCCGCAGTACCATAGCAGTGCAGGATAGATGTGCACTGTGATGGAAGAAAAAATAAATTTTAAGATGAGAGTTCTAGGATCTAATTCCAGCCTCGATCGTTATCGGAGAAGATACAGAAGTACTTTTATTTTGTGCCTCATTATGTTTTTTAAAATTTTTTTTATATTACTACAAATTTCGTGTTAAAAAATATGGTTCATATAAATAGACCAATGCTAGACGCTACTTCACGTCTATATTAATTTATATTCGATTATTTAAAATAATATAGTTAATTATCTATAATATAATTAATGTATATTCGATTATACAAAATAATATCGTTAATTAATTATCGATAACATATTTAATTTAGATTGGATTTGACTGGAAACTTTAAAATCTGCACACGTCCGTACCAATATTTGGGCGAAGTTCGCCTCGCAAGCACTCGAATCGTAGCGTGAAAATCTATTTTCAATGGGGCACTATCGGCCGGCGCAGGACACCCGCCAAAGGCTTTATCTACGAAGTTAAGCGTCCTCGATGCTCCTTTACTCTAAACTCCCCTTGTAGTGCTCTTAGTTTAGCGCTAAGCAAATTTTAATATTCAATTGAGCTTTTGTCCGCTTTTAGTTTGTTCAGGGATTGCGTGTTACGGAACAGATCACAATTACACTTACCACAGATTATACACACATAGTTTTAATTATTTATTCTTCTTATACAAATTCTAGTACAAAGGGGGACCTAATACCACTAGGTATTCTCCGCCAGTCAACCTTTGTTAATGGAAAAGACTTTTCAAAGTACATATGTACAAAAACAAATAAAAAATTAATAGTTAAATTATGATGAAAATATTCGATCGTTTTGCTTTCTGATTTTTGGGATTTTTGCATGTAATTTGTATATTTTCATTGTGTCTCTAAGTCATTAGAATTCCTCTTCAACAGTACCGAAAATATCATAACAATCGTGAATTTAATCTTGGAAAGTTAAAGGTAAATTATATCTTGGGCAGTTGACACTTGTGTGGCTTTTGCCAAACCCTTGGCCAAGTCGAGAATAATTATGATGAAATTTCTTTTATAGTCCCTTCAATATTTTTCGTTCATAATATGGTAGGTAAGCGAGCAATCGAGGAGTAATCTATATATAACAACTCTGCAAAGCACCTGTGGTGATATAGAATGATAGGAGAACAGTAAGAAGAAATAGAGATTGTAACTACCTCTGATCTTTCACGTCTATTTCAATCATTCTTTCACTTTATTGAAAATCATAAAAGTCTTTTTTTTAAAACCAATAGTTTACCGACGTTTCGAAAGAAAGCGGCACTCTAAACAAAGTAACTATATTCTTCATCCTTTTTAAAAAACAACGTGTTTAATATATAAATAGATATTATTTTATATTTAGCCCCAAACCAATAGGTCATTTTGATAAACTTCAGTTGAATGCTAATATTTACTGCATTGAAATATTATAATGTAGAAGTAACTTTAATATAATCAAGCGAATTTTTTAATATTTTTAATATAAAAAAGTTATCGATGCCAACTCAGGTTCAGAAACCTCGGCTGCTGTCAGAGTCGTTGCGAGAGAAGTTGGCAAGTGTGTTGACCGCAAACTAATACACTTGGACGATGGCAACGCGTCGAACGCAAATGGACGAGAAGTTGGACCTAAACGGCTAACTTCCAGCGGTTAGATTTTGAATCTAACAATAAATCTGTATGTGAAAATTCAATTCCGACATCCTATGTATTCGATAACGAATACATGACATTTTTGTGACAACTTATACCACTGATAGTATTTTTACATTACTATATGATTTACTATTTGTTGCTAGCAACACTGATGTTCTTAACTTTTTTAATTTGCAATCAATCTACGGTTGGTAGTACTGTGACATAACAAAAAGACAATGTGACATAATGAAACGAAATAATGGTTTTCACATACGTGATATTTAATTAAGAAAACAACGAAAAAAAGTCAATAAAAACCATTAGATTTACAACCATTTGAAGTGTTTTAATTCACCAACTCAACAACCTACCACTCCAACATTACTACTCCACTCTAGAATCCAACATTAGTTGTGTCCGGCATGCATTGCATTGCTAGGTAATAGATACGAAAAGATAAAGGAGAAACATACAAAGGAAAATCCGTTTTTTTGGCTAGGAACTTCCACGGACATACCCCAAAACTTATCAGTTTCATCACAAACAAATAAAAAGCATACAGCAGACAAATATACAAAGGAACATCCATTTTTATATGATATTTATAACTTATTAAATGCTGTTTGTTAAAAACGGTTGTTAGCTGACGTAAATTTTGAGAGAAAAATGAAAAAATTTCTCGGAAGAAAGAAAAAATTGAGATTGATAGGTGCTTTTTCCTATTGGATTTTTTTTGACTGAAGATTCATTATCTTAGGCTACTATTTTGTTCTGGAAAAGTTGAAATTTGGACAGTAATACGTGTTTGATTAGCTAGAATAAAATGAATATCTATTTAGCTATTATATAACAACTGAAATAGAAAAACACGAATTTAAAAAAGACATTTCTACCAACCTTTATTACGGACATTATTCATATAACAATATATTTAACGTTTAGGTTAATCATTTAATTCGAATTTATAACATTAAATAAGGTTTTATATTCATTCACAAATTCGCTTAATTTCAAGCGACCAAAATTCCAATTCTACCAACTAGGAGGGCGTTTTGACACGTCAGAAATAGTAAACAAACGCGTTCAATATATCATAAATCACAAACTTTTGGGACAGCCCCGATTAAACCGGACGGAAATGATCACATAATTATTAGACATTTTTCGCTTCAAACTTTAATTAAAAAAATAACCTTATAAGTTATTTTTTAATTAAATTAAAGAACCACTGCATTATAACATTGAATAAACAAATAAATATAGGTAATACTAAACTTTGGAGAAACGAAGACCAAAACATTTGTTGTCAATACAGCGCCATCTTTGGGGAGATAGCAGAACTATAAAGATAAACATTTAGAGAACTAAAACTAAATATGTACAATCTCTCAGTCGTAAATGAGCGCATCTTACGTAAACAATTATGAAATTACAATGGCCGAGGTAGAAATTTAATTGACTGTGCAATTATTACTAAATACACACTACTACAAAAGACATTCCCTGTAAAAACTCCCGACAGCCACCACTTAGAAAGCGCCTTTGAAAAACTAAATAGCCGCTTAAGAGCGTTTACACTGGAATAACTCGAAAAAAGCCGGATGGAAAAACTTTGGTATGTACGCAATAATGTACAAGTAACGCCATCTGTTGGCGAGCGGGAGCAATGCTAGCGTAGGGGTCAAGAAATTATTTAACGAAGAATGCTCGACGTCCCGCGGCCGCTTTGATGGTTTCCGACGAAGCAATCAGACCTCTTTACGGGCATATTTATGATTATAATACCGTGTCTCATTATATACTTTATGATTTTGTACCTAACCGACTGTCCAGGATAATGGCGGCAAAGTAATTGTTACAGCTCTTCGCGTAAACGACTCTGAGCGAAAGGGACAAAGCGATTGCCTCCTTTGCTCCCTTTCGTCCTTTGTTTAGTAGTAGCGTAGTTTTTCTTTTCGAAAATAATTTAACACATTCAAGCGATATAATCGACCGACTGCATTATAAAATCCGCAAGTGTTAAATGTCATGTCCGCCATTTGCATAACTTTTTATTTATTTTATTATTTTGTTCGTCGGTCAAGCAGAAAAGATGTCCAATTGAGTGTATGTTAACGCCTATTAGCATACATTGTGTCGCGTAAATGTCGTTTGCGATTATCGAGGACTTCTTCGTAAACGGTAGCCTCGGGTAAGATATAACCGTGCCATTAAAATCGTATCTTGCAAGTCGTCCAGGTGCAAGTTTCTAAATGCCTTTAACATATATACGCACTATACATTTTTTAGCGCTATCAACTCTTTTTAATCTTGATTTGAATCAGCTATGTTACTTTAAATTTTCTGCTTGTTATGTCTTGTTGATAATCTGTGGTTACAAAATGCAAAATATTTTTCGCAATAATTTTATTATTTCATCACAGGGCTGTCTGTCCCTCGAAATATAATAAAAAGATATATTACACACACTATACTATAATATAATACTACAGATATATACACTACCACTTTTCCACCTTGCAAACAAGCGAAAACTATGGTTGAAGATGAGCTCGTGGACGGCCGGGGCTGCCTTTTGTGAGAAGGTCTTGACAAGAAATGAGGTTGCGGAGAAGGAAACAAAAAACTCATCTGCTCTCCCAATTCGCAACCAAAGAACAGGGCGGCGAAGGAGAGCCTATTAGTGCGCCAAAATAGGAAGGAATCGGGGAGCCTCATCACCTGTCCCATTATAAGATTGGCCCCTAAATAGGGACAGTGTTGTCAGGGCGCGGTAGCATGCGTCAGCGTTTCCCGCAGTTCTGAGAAAAAAAAGGAAATGGTTCACATCAATAATCCATTTAGTGAAACGAACTTACGACCTACAAGTCGTAAGCCAAAATTCTTCGCAATTATACTATTGCTACTGAATCTTAGCTTCGAGATGGTATAAATGTTAAATGAAAAGAATATTAGATTTATGAACACCCTGTATAGTGTAGGTACTTTAGTCGCATTCGTTTCTTTACGTTATTTCGGAATTGGACTAAATAAAATTTTAATGACGATAGCACAAGTAGTTGGGTACATACATACATACATTATCTCGCAGCACATGCACGGCGGTGCATTGGAAACACGAATAATCCGACGACAATTACACTCAACCACACGCACGCGGACGATTATGTCGACGTGCGCTGCGTTTGCGAGCGATCTCCTAAAATAAAACAATTAATTAATTTCACCGAGGTGTGGAATCGTACCGATGTGGCCGACATACTGTTCTAACATATCTCTTTCACTACTAGGGTTCACAACAATTCATTATTACATCATATTAATTAGCATATAATTTTTTTCGACAGCCCATATGTGCGCCCATATGTGTGCTAAGCACGGGCCTCCCCATTTCTGGAGGAACGAACGTTAACCCACCACACTTGACCAATGCAGATTGGCGGGGTTACCAGACTCGGAATAAATATCTGTAGGCCATACATATATTTATTCCGTTGCGGGGATCGAACCCGCTACCATTGACTCCGTGAACGGGGGGCCGCGTCACTGAGCCAATTGGTTGTCAAATCGGTTGTCATTAACATATAATAACAACATATTAATATTTATTATTAAGGCCGGGAATGCTTCCGTGATCCGTGTGGTGTCGCAGATGTCTATGGTCGGCGTTGATTTCTTTCCATCAAACGACAGGCTTGCTCGTTTGCCCTCCTATCCCACGAAAAGAAACTTTTTACATAAATTACAAATAATTCAAACACGACTCGTCAACTGAATACAGCAAAAACAAAGTCTGTAAAAATAATTTAAATATGTAAATTCATAAACGTGGCTTCAGTGTCGTTAGGTAGCATCATCAATTTTCCTATAACTTTCTGTTATTTTTCTCAATTGTTCAAATGTTATTTATTTAATCCAGATTTATTTAATCAAGATCGCAAATCATAAAATTACAAAAGGGAAACTGAGAAGAATCTTGTTATGTTCACAACAAGCAATAAAAAAAAAACTCGCAATGTCAAGTCACATATATACATACATATCGTCTCGCCTGTTTCCCGTAGGGGCAGCAGAGACTACGGATCTCCATCTACTACGACCTCGACACACTTTCTTTGATTCATCCACACTTATCACTCTCTTCATACACCCTAGCCGGTTAAGGTACTCAAATAAAGACTATAAATAGAATGTCTTTTGACATTAAGTTCGCCTAGTGTCTTTGGCGGATTAGAGATTAAAAAATTAAAATACTTTCGATCGGATATTTACACTTGCAACTAGGGTTCACAAAAATACATTATAATAAAATATTAATTACCTTTTATATAAATCACAAATAATACAGGCACGATTCGTCGGCCACTAGAAAATCTTAACCATTTCTATACACTGTCATTGCATGGTTTCTATCATCGAATAGATTCACACTTTTACTTCTGGTGGGTATCATGAGAAGCATCCTCACCCTAGAATAAAAAAAAACAAATTACAAACCTCAATCTATCCGCCAAGCGTAGAGAAAATAGTAGAATCGAACTTACCACTTTGGGTAGTAATCTCAACTCCTAATCAATTAGGTCACTGCTGCTTGTTACTGATTTTTTTTCGTAATAAAACGGATCTGTATAAATATATGTATGGCATACAGATATCTATTCCGAGTCTGGTTAACCAGCCAATCCGCATTTGACAAGCATGGTGGGTTAATCTCCGTTCCTCCAGAAATGGAGAGGTCCGTGCCCAGCAGTTGGACATATATGGGCTATGAAAGAATGATTTATTATAATATTAATTTTAATTAATAATCATAATTGTTCTTCTTGATTGGTAATATATTAAAAATTTGAAGTGATAATGGTAGAAGTGATAAAGTTAATAAAAACCTTTTATATCAAAGGCCCAACACGGTGTCTAGAAGACATTACTTCGTGAATTGTCATTTAATCGGCCAAGTCAAAACAACTATAAAGAAAATACAAATTGATAAAATATAAATAAATCGTTAAAACATGTTTAAAACAATATTAAATTTGATTAACCACATTGAATTTTTTAGCCTGGCAACTCTGCGTTATGCAGATCTTAAACCTAGATAAAGGACATAATATATAATTATTAAAATGCAGATAGAGCACGCTTAAATCGTATTACTGCAACGCGCTACAAACAACGATTCCGGTAATTTATTACTGTCTTTATTTAAGTTTGGACTGCTCAACGATAACAGCGCTAAGTGTAATGTCTGCTACGTGCAAATCCAACGTAATTCGAATGTGAATTTCTTGTGCTGGCAACACATAACCTCTCTTAATTCTGCGACGGCTTTGTTCGTTGATTTTCAAGTACCTACTGAGATGAGAAAGCACACACTTAACTTATTATTTTCATATTAAAATCACCAAATCCAAAGTACTTTGAGTACACGCAACCAAGACGTTGGTACATCTTGATAAGTTTCTCAATTGAAATTTGAACTTTTAAACTTTTATTTATCACCAAAGAATACCGATAGATTTTTCAAGGCATTCGACACTCCTTCTTCACCTATTTTGCCATTGTTTGAAAAAATAATTATTTCTTTTATGTATATTTATATTTTAGAATTATCGAACTATAGACAGAAAGGATTTATTATTTTTAACAAAAATAATTAAAGTATTCATTACAGTAGATACGCATTTGATTAAAAATCGCTTGCAACCTTATTAAAATATTAATATATTTTAATGAGGCAGCAAATAGACCGGCTGATACGCCAACTGTTATATACGCCAAAGATAATGTATTTTAAAGATCATTTAAAATATTCATAAACATGTCGTTTGGTATACACCATCAATTTTCCACGTCTGTCTGATATTTTCCTCGATCTAATGTAATTTTGTTAAACCCATAAAGATTGCAAATCTTAAAAGGAAAACTAGTTAAAAGCTTGTGATGTTCTCAACAAGCAATTTAATGAACTCGCAATCCCAAATCACGACTATACATATACATAGAATGTCTTTTGGCATTAAGTCCGCCTTGTATCTTTGATAAGTTAAATACTTAAGAATTAAAATTCTTTCGATCAGATATTTGCACTTGTTTTTGTATTTGACATAGACGATGATAATAAAATGCTGGCAATACAGGAGACTTTCGTCTTTGTCTATTATCAATGTATTTTAAATGCTACCTATTTTGTAATTCTAATACTTCAAAGTTTCATTATTTGCGATTTTATATCTCTACTTTTTTTTTATTTATATAAGACTAAAAATTGCCATTACTACAATTATTGTTTACCATTCCAACTAAGGTAATAGTGCTTGTGCTAGATAAATAGATTCCATTCCGTTTAAGGAACCTACGTCTAAAATCTACCTAAAATCGTAAGTGCAATCTTTTTTGATCTGCCTGTGTAGAATGAATAATATACTTTTCTTCCTGTTTGTACACGATTATAATCGGAAACATTAACCCAAAACAGATCCGGGAGGAATTTCCCGCGAATTCCTTGCGTTATCCGCGCCATTTTGTTTCCCAACCTAAACAGATTTAATAGGCATTAAGTGCATCCTGACATATTATTCGTTCGAATTAATTACACACGTTTCCCCGTCGAGAGCGGCGCATAATTCACAGATCTGTCCGGCGGGATGGGTTGTTTAAGTTGTCAGTTAGATGGCGATTTGTGCGAGTCCATTTTACATCTTTGCTCCCTGTCTTGCATAATTAGTAAGGATTAATGCGAGGCTATGACTGACTTGTAGGTGCACTAGATTAGAGACGATCCAACCCTGTGACTATAATCATTAATGCTGAATTCAAACTGAATCGCGGTCGAGCTGCGTCACCGCAGAATGAAGATATTCTAAATTTGCTCATACTCGAACAATCCAAACAAACATAAACTAACACGTGTATACACCTTTTTAATTTATTGTGTACAAAGTTCTGATGGTCATTCAGCTCGAGGCTTGTCGTAGGTGTAATCCAACATTTTCTAGAATTAAATCTGATACAGATTAAATATCAAATTTTAATATGCTTTAAAAATGTATTCAGTAGATAATAAAAGTTTTAAAATTTGTCTATGGGAAGTATTTGGTAATACATCGATTCCATGTTAACGAAATTTCGTTACATTGAGTGAGTGAGCCTTTTGCTTATCGATAACTCTGTAGTGGGTGTATCTATAACTCCAAAATCAATAACTACAAACGAATCCGAAAACTATAAATAATACACCATTTTTTACAATATATCAACGCAAATTTTGTAGTGGTAGAGACGCGCTGCACACGAATACTTTGTTTAAGAATGGCATATTATTTGTCTGTAGCATGAAAGGGCCGGCTCGCCCGGGGAAGTACCACACTCCCGCAAAAAACTGGCGTCTGAGTAGCTTAGCTACCGCGCTTCGTCCGATGAGCGGCTGAGTTTCGGAGGCCCAATCCCATAATAAGACTTTCCTGAAAGGCCGGCAACGCTTCTGTTCTGCCTATAGCACTGCGGATGTCTATGGGCGGCGTTGATTGCTTTCCTTCAGTTGACACGCCTGCTCGTTTGCCTTCCTAACCCAAAAATATACTATGAGTTTTCGTCTGTCATAATATTATATTACCTTTATGAAATAATGTAATACTTGTATAATTTGCCACACCTTGGCGCGTGGGGTAATGGACGAGTGTTGTATTCGAACACTTCGTTTCGGGACAAAACGTCCAAAAGGCGTGCATGCCTAAATTTCAATGTTTAGTTAACCTATGCACATAACGAGGCAGTTAAACTAAACTAAAATGCGCACACGTACGTACGCGGCTCGCGTGTCAAATGGCAATCAATCGACGTTTACAATCAATAAACAACTGTGCACAAATCAATGCTTCGCCGTGACACGAAACGTGTAAAAAATTGCCGCCTAGATTACTAATCATAGAGCGCGGCCGTTTGACAGACTGGGGTTGCCATTTTTATGCGCCTACATTATAAAATAACGTTAGCATAATATTGGTTCACTGACGATAGAAATCATTTTGTATACCTACTCCCACTCAGAATTTAGCCTGATACAAAGATACTCCCAGCAATTTATAATCATTACGTGGTTTTCAATTTTTAATTTTTTCCCTAATTTCATTTAAAGTCTTAGTGTGGGAACTAGATTCCTTTTGTATATGTAAAATTTAGAAAATAATTTATTATTTTATATAATAAGTGTAATTATGAAGTAATTGATTCTTATATACCTTCCCACGCATCGCATCTTGGCAGACGTAGATGACCGCCTTAAGCAGATAGAATGGCGATCTGTGAAGACTATGCGTGAAGCCGAAGATAGGATTAGGTGGGTGACGTGCCTTGGGGAGGATTATGTCCAGCACCATTGCGCGGACCGCAATCACTACGGAATCATAGGAGAAGATCATACATATCATCAGTAGTATGGACTACTGTTGACTGATGATCTTCTCCTTCTTCTTCTCAAAATGCCTCTCCAACTAGCAAAGGCTGGCGGCCAATTCAGCACACTGACGATGACGGCGAAATACTAATCAGGTGTATCTCATTATCAAACTGGTTACAAACAGCTAAAAATAGAAAAAAATGGAAATCCTGGAGGCCTTTACCTAAGAGGAATTCATGCAATTTAAAATATTAATATTATCTTTTATACAATTTAAGAACTGCATAATGTAAATAATAAATAATTAAAACCGTAGATTTATAAAAGAAAACCTTATACGCCTTTGTAAATTATATAATTGCATATCTCAAAAAAAAATTATAATATTGAAATGTGTGCATGGTATAAAATACTTTTTTAATTTTATTATATCTCATTAAATTGTCATTAACTAGTTATTACATAACATAATTTTCCACAGATACAGACACTTTAAATAGCGCGATGTTGGCCCCCCCAAAATTAATTATCATAGCTGCATTGAGCGGACGTACTATCATCAGGTGCGACTAACTGCATTAGCACGACTCGCAGTTGACGCGAATTCGGTTATTGCATTAAAAAACTTTGCGACGCTATCGTTAAAAGTTACAGCTAGCTCCCGTGGGCCGATACAGCACGCCCGAATCCATAGACACGACATAGACAATCAATTAGATAATGTATTTTTTTATTTTTATAGTAGGAAATATAATAGTATGGGTGACCACCCAGAAAATGAATGTACACTTATCTCCCGATTTAAAATGAAGGTAGGTTCCCGATAAAACTGTGTAAAATGAATGAAATTCATAATTACAGTTATTAATGGAGTCAGGCGTTACTTTGCGGAAATCCATCACTATATGGACAGTCAAAAATTTTACTTAGCTAAGATCCGCGACAAGCAAAACAATAACAGAAAATTAATAATGTGTGTTTTTCCGTTGGGTTAAGTGGATTTATTTGGAACTTAAACCAAAAACTTACCGAAAATCGGCCATCAATTCTCCACCCACCAACCACTATACACAACCAACCACACATTGTCACTTTTCCATCTTGTAAACGACACGTGCTCGCTCCAACACGAGTATCCTCAAGTATAGTAGACTCTACGGAAGACAACCGAAAAGCTTTTGCTGCGTTAAGCGGGCGAATTCGGGACTATTAGATTTGTTTTCTAGATAATAATAATAAAACCATCTAATTGACTTTGACCTCTTATGCAGACATATAATAATCGTTTAAAGTTCTAGTCCTACCATCTGGATGAATAGCGATCCGGTACAATGCATGTTTCAAAAAACAAGCCTATATAATTCTAAAAGGCAGGCAAAACTTTTTTTTTTTTTGTAAAGTAACGTGTACAAAAGTAATTTCTCTCTTACAAAATTTAGTCGACTTTTTAAAAAACCACTATAGGTAAAAAGAACTACATAATAATAGAATTAAAGAAAAAAAAGCCACTATAGATAAGAAGGGTCTAGAAGAGCGGGACTCACAAAATTGATTATTGAATCTAGTTAGGAAACTAGCGACGTGCGCTGGAAGCTCTTTAACGTTTTTACCGTGACTCCGACGCCGGGGGAGGGGCAGCCCACGAACGCTGACGCCTTGTGCTGATTGCACTTAACGTTTAGTAACACAAAGTCTGTGAAAAAATTTAAAACAAACTAAATATTATAAATCTAAATCGGGCACTCCCAAAGGGATCAATATCGACCCGGTGGAAACTCACCACCAACCGCAGTGTAATTGATAAGTATTTTGTATCAATAGGAAAAAAAACTAGATATAGGATTTTTGAAGTAATTTGGCTATGCCAATTTGCAAAAGGGATCTCTTTCCCAAAATAGTTTGAGAATCCCTGGTGTAAACGATAATTCTAAACAATTAATTAATATCTACTACAAAAGAGCTATAATACTTAGCTCGAGATCGAGATCGATCGAGAAAACTATAGCCTTACAAAATATCGGCGTTGAGTAGTAGAATTTTTCTTGATTACCCCTTTTATACGGTATATTCGAAACTCCGAAGACCCAACTCCTCTTTCGTTTCTTTACTTCCTTCATCTTTTTCCTATTAATTACATCCTTGTCTTAAAATATGCAATGCGCCCAATATCGCAAAATATATAAAATAGGATTTCACATGGTGTGTTCAAAACTCCAAAGACTCAACTCGCTTTTCCTTCCTTCATCTTCTTCCTATTATTATCATCTTCGTCCTTAGATACGTATCTGCAATATTATTTTTTTAAGTTGACTGCTAAAGTCCATAGAAGATTTTGGTAGAATAGCCACCATTTTATAAAGACATAACGTGTTAAGCTGTAGAAACTTTTTTTTTTCTTTGATGAAAATTTATTATAAATATTATGCCAGTGTCAAGTAAAATATAACAATATCAAATATCTTGATGTACTACAAGATACTTGATATTATTATATTTTATTTGACATTGGCATAATATTTATAACTGATTCCCTCAAAGAAATCCATCAAAGAAAAGAATAAAAGCTTCGATCCAAAATTTTCATTTCTATAAATTATGCTTATTGAATTGCTCACTTCCATGACGGATTTTGTGTTACATCAACACAAGTGTAAAAATATGTAATAAAATAAAAAAGTGAACTTTCTTCAGAACTCATTGAAAAATACAGTAATTTTCCGTTGTTTATATACAAGTGGCGTGATAGATTTGATGTATTAGTTGAAACGTTATAAGTACACTTTTTACGCGCAAACTTCATAAGCGTACGTTCACGCTTCCCCGTGTTAAGACATCGCCACGGGCCGCTTCATGTCTTACCAAGTTTTTGCTCCGTCAAAACTCATTGTGGCTATCGTGCGGCCTCTCCGGTGAATCAATTGTGGCCGCTGCCCTGCTCGCTGATTGTTATCTAGCACGCGATACCGATCATCGTGCCCTAGGCACGCCACGCCGATAACCGAAGTATCAACGGACAAAATAAACTATTTCTATCGAACATTCCAAAGGGATAATCTATCGGGTGAGGGTAATAACAGGTAGAAACTGTAAATTATCTTTTCTTATGCGTTATTTGTAACTGAGATATTCTAAAAAATAAGGTTGTGAGGGTAAATTTCAAATTGTCAGCGCAATCTCGAAAGAATCTAATATCGAAAGTTTGAATATATTGTTTTATCATCACAGTAATTTTTTTTATGGGATAGGAGGGCAAACGAGCAAGCGTGTCGCCTAATGGAAAGCAATCAACGCCGCCCATGGACAACCGCGACACCGCAGGAGTCGCGGAAGCTTTACCGAACTTTTAGGTATATATAGGCTTGTTTTTTGAAGGTTCCAATGTCGTAACAGTTCGGAAAGACCGCCGAGGGTAGTTGTTTCCACAAACTGGAAAGAAGTTACGAGAGAAACGCACCCTAGTAGATCGCCACTCATCCAGATGGTGGATGTATTCAAAGACTATAATATTAAATAAGACTAAATTACATTCTATCTTTTCTTATAACTGAGATTTTCTAAAAAATGTGAGGGTAAATTTTAAATTGTCAACGTAATCTCGAAAGTATCTAATATCGATAGTTTAAATATGTTTTTTACCATCACAGTCACTCTCGTCACAAAAGAAAAATTTCTTTTGTGACGAGAGTATTCAAAGACATTACATTCCTAAATTCATGGCTGCATTCCCGATACAATTTTTACATTTCAGTGTTGCAACACTTAGCACCTAATTTTAACTCTAGTCGCAATTTGTGCAACAATTTCTTATGCATCGTATTATATTAACAATTCGAATGCGGGCATTTTTTCCGTTCCCCGCGACACCTTCTAGCGGCCCTGACGTTCGTCGCCGTGGACGGCTCGAATGCAAATGAGCATCGATTCGCCTTGTGACGTCTAACGCGCCCTTCTCACCCCTTTCTTTTCCAACTACCCGCTTGATTTACAATCCCGGATACGCATACCCCATTCGATGTGTATGGAGGTAAATTACTGGCGTATTTTTTAGCTGTCACAGTGACACGATTATTTAGGGCGCCGCCTTTGCTTTCCAAACGCTTTGAATATTCATACAGCATTAGCAATCAATAACAACGACAATAGTATATAGTTTTTAGCGTGCACGCACGCGATGTTCTGTCGCATAAACAAACAATTTCACCGTTTTTACTTAACACTTTCTTTCTAAGGTTAAAGAGTTCGACGATACCCCAACCCCTGCGTAATGACATGATTCACACAAAAAAAATGATTAAAACAACACAAACACAATTATATTGTTAATTCCGAAATAATCAGAAGGCACTTTACTCTTCTTGCCGTCGAGCACACCGGTCCGATAAGCAAAACTTCCGTGACCGGACGGCATTAATTGAGTGCGTTTTTTACTTGGAATATCCGTCAAAATGCACATAGTAATGGCCACAGTGAAGACTGATAGTATCGCCTCGCACTTCCACAGTTTAAAAGATAAGAGAGCGTAGTATAGATCGATATTGGAGTCCGAGCGGCGGCCATGTCGTCGCGTAACTTTTTACAAAATGGCGTGCGTCAATTTCGTTTGGAAACACCAACAACCTCAGTTTTTGACAATATTCCGAAGCACGTTTCGGTAATTGTCCTCGTGCCGTACGCGGAATAACAAAAGGTCTGTCAGAAGATCAAAGGCAGTAATAGACGTGTGTTGAAATTTATCGACGGACCTGTATATCGAAGAGTGAATTTGAAATAAACTAATTGGATATCGCCGTCTGAGGCTACACGCTACGTACACGACAGAAATTTTAATCTGCGATCACCAGTTATTGACATAGCTGTTTATTTTTAAACACGATGACCTCTCCGTACGTGGCTAGGTTCCTTTTTGGGATTACGACATATATATTGAGACACTTCGAGTTAGTTTCACAATTTTTGTACCGTCGGCGTTTATCGAGAAGTTTAACAAAAGAAAGTGCGCACCAAAAGTAAACGCTTGCAGCTTTGAAATTAAATTTTCGTATTAATAAACTATTGCTACATTCAACAATTTAACGAGACAATGTTTATATGACTGATATGTCATTGGGTGTCATTTCCTCGGTAGATGGTAGTTGGTAGATGGTATAACGGGCTGGTATCCGCAACTCGACGTCATCATGCGCCTATTTTGCGTGTTGTCAGAATGAATAGCTCCTATTCTAACAACCCCAGCTCCTCAAAGAACTACAGCAGCCTTTTCGGTTTGCCTATAGCATCCTCGAGGGACCCGGGTGAACCTAGGTATTTCCTCGGTACATGAGTAATAAAAAATAATTTGTGATCCCCGCTCCGTCTTCCAAGCGTTGATTTATGGGAATACTTGATCAACTATCATCTTCGTTGTCATCATTCTCTCGAGTTCTCAACTTGACAGACTTCTGCTCGCGTGTCATTTCGACGAAGTTATAAAGACCCTGGAGCAACCGCCGCACCTCCACATATTAAAAAAAATATTATAAATTTCCATTAAAAAAATTAGCCTGTAGGCCCTCAATGCTTAGATTACCAAATACATATTTTTTTTAAAGATATATAAGTTGACAAGTGAAAGGGTCAATTTCCATCTGATATACCGAAAACTATTAAACCCCGAATGTCCAATTACGTGGTCATTATGATGTGAAACTGCGTAATTATAAAACCAAATCACGTATATAGAGTTATTGTCTACATTTATGACTCGAGACCCGTGAACATTATGGTCATGTAGCGATATAATCAGGGGACCGTGGCGGCCATTTTTATAAATTTATTTGGATCACGTCCTTAGTCATAAGTCGTTAAGTCTGTGAATGGTGATTTCACAAAAAAAAGAACACATGTACACAAAAAAAATATAGCATGTAGAGAAGGACACGGTCGTGTCGTTGAATACCTAACGATTATCAAAGTGGGACGTGAGAAAAAATATTATACTTAAATCATCCATCTCTGTTGCGTATGATCGAGACTCGGTGGCGAATTGAAGCTGTGGACATTTACGATTTTAAAAGTCATCAAGCGTTCGTGTTCTTGAGGAAAGCTATATTTACTCTGTGGTCGTTTTATGGACTTCGATTTTTAAATATCTATTTAAAGACTATAATATTTTCCACTAACGCTAGAATTATACAAATTTAGAAAAATGTTTTTATGATAAAATGCACCTGCCAATTCGCTTTGGACAAGCGTGGATTGATGTCCATTCTCCTAAACATCGGGACTCCCCGGTGCTTAACAGATACATGGGACATATTCAGGCTGTATTATTACTATTAAGAAAATGATATCACATTACTGATATAGCCCTGCTACGAAACCAAGTATCCTACTTGACCGTGAAAGTACCATTTACAAAATATCGTAGATTAGTTATTAGTAAGTAGTAAGATGGTTGGATGATTATCCATTTTACTACGGCTTTTGTAAACAGTTTTAACTGTCGTTCGATTTCTCAAACTATCTAAGCTAGCCAATATAATGAACGGTACTTCAAAACATCAGGTAGCAGCTTGTAGCGACAAAAAGTCCCTTGAGGTGAGGACGACACTTTGGCTTTGAATGCTGTTAAAGCCTATTAAGATGATTATTTTTAAAAAAAGTTTTAAAAGAATTTATTTAAATACGGGTGGTAAATCTTACAAAATTTTTTTTGCAAGATATTCCATTCCATTTTAAAAAAATAATCACCTATATCGTCATACAAAACTTATTTGGCTTTAACAGCGTACAAAGCCGAGGTGTAGTACTCACCTGAAGGAACATTCGCTACAAGCTACTACCTGCTGTTTTTAAGTATCTTTCATTACATTGACTAGCCGTCGTTTTAGTCACCGATGTCTCCAGTGCGCAAGCAACGTCATTCTGAACAGAAAAAAAAAAGATGTTTATTTTCAGTTTTATATCTGGCCATCAGTGGATACTGAAGTCGTTCCGAGCTTATTACGCGGTCGCAACTGTAAATATTTTCACTCATCAGTGACAGGATGCGTGCGGTCGCGGGCGCTCAGAAGACAAGCGTATTGTTCTCTTTTAATACACCTCTTATTCACAAAGAGCACTTTACCGACTTAATACGAATTGACGGTTTTATTTTTCAATAAATAAAACGCACTTTACGTTCGAATAAAAGCTTAAAACGAAGCGAAATCACCGACGCAACCTGCATTTTATTAACAATTAATCATGACCCGTTTTCCCTTGATGCATCGCCTGTCCCAAAATAAAAAGCACCGAAAAAAAAACACTCGAGATGCAATCGAAAAACATATTGTCGGTTTTAAAATTAAATTTAAGAATGTAATTAAGTCTTTGTGATCCTTGAAAATTAATACGTTGCACCTCACGGCGTTCCTTCTCCGAGTCGTAAAACGACCACAGAGTAAATATTGTTTTCTTTAAAATACACGAAAGTGTGCCGACATGTGTCGTGTGTCATTATCTGTAATGATTTAAATATGATCGAGGCAAACGGCCGGACTTTATGCGGTCAAATCATCACGCTGCTACCACTTTAAAATACATAAAAAACATTAACTATTTGCTGTATACTTTAGTGAAAACATGACAGACAAGTATAAAGTACATATATAATAACAAAAAACAAATAATAAAATAAAATATAATACGCTGATGTATATATATGTATATATATATATATATATATATATATATATATATATATATATATATATATGTGTGTGTGTGTGTAACAAAATATCAATATTAAATTTATTTAAAAATAAACATGGTCATTGTAAATATTTATCATATATTTTAATAACTCAGAAAATAAAACAATCATTTAGATTTTTGCCGCATATGTTCATTACAAATATATGATATTGAACAAAGATCCGAAGTGGTCATGATCTACAGAACGCTAAACCTGGCGTGTATGTATAATATAAAGAGCACTTCGTCCTCATTAATTTTGAAAGCATCTAAAATTAATTACACATCTTAATTAGAATAATGTATTGCATCTATCAGAACTAAATAGTGGCTGGCGTCTCATTGTGAACGGAGACAATATGCCGACAGAATGAATGACCACAACATGGCGGGCGGTTTTCGCGCGTAACTCTAGTTTGTTTATGGTCTTGCGCCGTTTTAGGATCGCCGGCTTAGGCGTCGGGTGTTCGTCCTCATTCAGTGATCACGTCGAATGCGCCATACGTCGAGATGCAGTTTTAATGACCCGGATAATCTCAATTGTACCAAATATAACTTTTGTATTTATCATTTGGCAAGAGTAGTGGGATGTGAAGGCGCGCGAACTATGTACGAATCCATGACACAATTAAATCCAATTAACATTTTCTCCTGCGATGTGAAACACTTAAAAATGACTAACAACAACTGGATATTATTAAAATTCTTGTTAACCATACTGAGTA
This sequence comes from Baronia brevicornis, assembly GCA_031353405.1. NCBI lineage: Eukaryota > Metazoa > Arthropoda > Insecta > Lepidoptera > Papilionidae > Baronia > Baronia brevicornis. Next base: position 41,835 of record JASFAT010002587.1, read on the forward strand.
AGACAATAATTTGTTTGCTCAACTAAATGAACTTTATTATTAAAATAATTAAAGACTAAACTCGATGCTGTTTTTACCTTTTAGCTTTTACAGCTTTATTTGACATTGTTCCCGCGTATTAGGTGTAAACAGGCTAAGAATTAAAATTATGAGGGAAAAAATTAGGACATATAAACTTTTATTTATTTATTTTTATCGGATAAGAAGGCAAACGAGCAGGCGTGTCACCTGATGGAAAGCTATCAACGTCGCCGATAATAGACACTCGCAGCGCCACAGGCATTGCAGAAGCGTTGCCGACCTTTGAGAAATAATTAAACAGGTTTCATGATCTAGCCTCCCCTAAAGTAGATGAGATGTCACCCCTCCAACTATATAACCTGTCCATTGTACGTGCCCCCTGACAGCGACACACCAATGTGTAGCGACATAGTGGTTGAGAACCGCTGACTTTTCTACAAAATATATTATTTTACTTATATTTTTACAAATTAATTTATTAATTTTCAAATAGATTAAGGGAAAGTCTTAGTATTATATTAATTTGTCTTCAACTTCTGTTTCAGTTGGATCAAAGGATGGCAGCGTAGGGCCAGGATTCGGCAGGGCGGAGGGCGAGGGTGACGACCGCTTGGCGCATATCCTCAACGAGGCTTCCCACATGATGAAGACGCCCACCGGGCCGATCAACAACGATGACTCGCGCAGCAACGAAGACTCCTGCTCACCGCGCACCCAGTGCCCTTCGCCTTATTCGAAGGTCAGCTATTATAAGAGACGTCTTACTGTCTAGTTCAGCAGTTCTCAACCTTTTTTAATGAACGATGACTAACATACTGTAGCGTGCGTACCGTACTGATACGGTAATACGGGATCTTTAGGGGACTTCTACTTCATTCGCGTATTTGTACACTATTGTAGTGATATATTTTGATAAATGTATCACTACAATACTGTACAAATACGCGACACTTACATTACCTTACATACTTACATGCAAATTTTTTGATAGTTAAAGTGAAGGTAGGTTATTGGTATATTTATTAAATTATACGTCATTAATCTATTAAACATATTTTTTATTGCGTAAGAGCTTAACATACAAGCACATAAAGTAAAAAATAGATCCAAATATTGTATTTGTAAATCTCGCGGCGACACACTTGACAGGGGCGACACACTATTGTGTCGCGGCACGCTGGTTGAGAACCGCTGGTCTAGTAAACCTTTGCTTTAGAAACTAAAAACGTATATAGTTTTTAGGTGTATCATTAACTCAGTCAATTGATTTCTTTAATCAGCCGACAGGCATTTTGTAAAATATATATTTCTATTGTGCAGTATCTTTATATTATAATATGTCGAAGGAAGATTTCTTTATGGTATAGTTAGACAAATGAGCAAACGAATCACTTGATAAATAAAACTGTGCCGCTAATGGATATCTATAATACTAAAGGCATCTGCAGTGCCTTACTTACCTAGGTAAGGATGTATAAAGATGTAAGGATAAGAAAATGAAAGAAGAAGAAAAATTTATTGGGAGTGGAAGAAGAAAAATATAGTAGGGCAATAGATACATATAGGACATAGAGAATGTTTACGCAGAAATGTGCACACAACAATGTTACACAGAAAACTTTACGCGGATACATTTTGTGAGAAGTACATAAAAACAGTATTTATTTGACATTCAAAAAAATTAATTATGAAAGTTGTTTAAAATTAAAATAAATTTTTCAGGATTCGAGTCAGAACCGAAGATTAAAGAAATACGAAAACGATGACATTCCCCAAGAGAAAGTTGTTCGCATTTACCAGGAAGAGTTGGCGAAAATCATGACCAGGCGAGTGGAAGATATGCGGCACAACCGCGAGGGATTTCCTGGGTAAGTTGACTTCGAAGGTTATTTATAGTAAACAAATTGTAACAAATTTTCCTTAAATAGATACTCTTAATTCCCGTAACTCTTTTAAGAGAAGAATTGGCTTATTTAAACAGTATATCTTAACATTCGTGATATATTTTAAAAGAGAACAGCAAATCTAAAACTGATATGTAGTGTGTTTCCTCCTTTTTTCAGTGGCGGTATGCCTACGCACATGGAAAGACCACCCGAGGACATCCGCATGGCGTTAGAGGCTTACCACAGAGAGTTTGCCAAAATGCAACCTGGAAACAATATGCCCAACATCCACAATCTACCGGGAATACCGCCATTCCCGAACCTCCTTGCCCTGCAGCAACAAGCGATGCAGGCGCAGAACCAACACATCAACGGTTCGGGGGCTGTGCAAGACCTCTCCCTACCCAAAGACAAAAACACCAAAATTAACGGAATGACTGATAGCGATAAGGATAAACCCATGGACGCCGAAGAAGCTATAAGGCACGCGGGGAGTGCGTTCTCTCTAGTTCGGCCCAAGTTGGAGCCCGGGCAGCAATCGACTGGGTCGTCCGCTTCAAGTCCCCTAGGCAACGCGATTTTACCGCCAGCGATTACTCCCAACGAGGACTTCAGCAGTTCCGCGGCAGCGAGCCCTTTACAACGAATGGCCTCAATAACGAACAGTCTCATCTCGCAACCGACGAATCCTCCTCACCATCCGACACCGCAGAGATCCATGAAAGCAGTCCTACCCCCTATCACGCAGCAACAATTCGATCTCTTCAATAACCTAAACACAGAAGACATTGTCAGGAGAGTGAAGGAAGCTTTGAGCCAATACTCGATCAGCCAGAGACTGTTCGGAGAGTCAGTACTGGGTCTATCGCAAGGATCAGTTAGTGATTTATTAGCTCGACCAAAGCCGTGGCACATGCTCACCCAGAAAGGAAGGGAGCCATTTATCCGAATGAAAATGTTCCTGGAAGATGATAATGCGGTCCATAAGCTGGTAGCGTCACAGTATAAAATTGCACCCGAAAAACTAATGAGGACTGGAAACTACAGCGGAGCACCTCGTAAGTAACCCTTGTTAGCTTCTATCTTGTCATACAAAACAAAACCAAAAAGTTTTTTTTTTATGGGATAGGAAAGCAAACGAGCAGGCGTGTGTGTCACCTGATGGAAAGCAATAAACGCCGCCAAAGACTTCCGCAGCGCCATAAGCAGTGCAGAAGCGTTGCCGACCTTTGGGGACCAATGGAAGGGGGGGAGAGGGAGGGGGAGAATGTTGGGCCTCCTGAACACGGCCGCTTACCGTACGAAGCGCGGTAGGTAAGCTACCACTCAGACGCCGGTTTTCTGCGGGAGTGTGGTACTTCCCCGGGCGAGCCGGCCCATTCATGCTACAGACAAATATTATGCCATTCTTAACAAAGTATTCGTCTGCAGCGTGGCTCTACTACTATACTATACTTATAGCAGTACAAATACTTTTTTATAGAAAAATTAACGTAATGTTTATAATGACAAAATTGTACACCAGATGGTAAAAAAAATTACCACCGCCCATGGACATATACACCAGCACTGTAGATGCGTTGCCTACCTTAGTCTAACATGTAAATAATAGGAGAGGAGAATCTATGGTTAAGGGCTTTCTTAAAGAATTAGACGTACGAAATCCTCACCTGTCGAAACTATTAAAAAAAATGCTAATTTTTTAAAATATTCTCCCACTTACCGGTCGTATTGTGAGTTTTGTTTACATACAACACGTATCACCCCGGCCAAGAAAATAGCAGGGCTTAATACACATACAAACATCTTGATACCCAAAATATTGTTTCGCTTAGTTCCTATTTGTACGGTTTCGAGGTTTTAAATAACAGTATATGTCATCCACAATCCTTATTATATTCGTCTTGCATGCAACATTTTATATGCGGAAGAGACCATAGACAATGTGACATTAAAAGACAAATAAGAAAATATGTAATTAACCAGTGACCTTATTAGAAATAATGTCACAGATTAATTAAAATTACCTGAGCAAACTATAATTAAATACTATTGTATGTTTAAAGTAATTAAATATATAGCACAATATAACAAATCAAAATAAAAGTACTAACCCAATAAGTATAGCCATAAAAGATCTTTTCTATATAGAAAAAAATATATATCATTTTTTTCTTTTTCCAGCATGTCCGCCAAACATGACCAAGCCAATGCCGCCGACGCAAAAAATGATATCAGATGCAACATCGTTATTGAGCAAGATGCAGCATGAGCAACTATTAAGTACGGGTCATCTGGGTCACTTGGGTCAACCAACGCCCCTACTACTGACCCCGCCAGGATTTCCCCCACACCACGCGATCACGCTTCCTCCCCAGCATCACGACAACAACAACAAAGAAAGGAAACCCCCACCCCCTCCTCAGCCACTCCATCAACCACCAGTGATGCGTAGCATGCATCAACATATCTCGCCAAGTGTTTACGAGATGGCTGCTTTAACACAAGATCTAGATACCCAAACGATTACGACAAAAATCAAGGAAGCGCTACTTGCAAACAACATTGGACAAAAAATCTTTGGCGAAGCCGTACTGGGTTTATCGCAGGGATCTGTAAGCGAACTCCTATCGAAGCCGAAACCGTGGCACATGCTTAGCATAAAAGGCCGCGAACCGTTCATAAGGATGCAGTTGTGGTTAAGTGACGCTCACAACATCGACCGTCTGCAGGCTCTTAAAAATGAGAGGCGTGAAGCCAATAAACGTAGACGATCAAGTGGACCAGGGCAAGACAACTCCTCTGACACATCATCCAACGATACATCGGAGTTCTACCACTCAAGTTCGCCAGGACCCACCTCGGGTATCCCATCGGCAAAAAAGCAAAGAGTTCTGTTTTCAGAAGAGCAAAAAGAAGCACTGAGATTAGCTTTTGCTTTGGATCCCTACCCTAATATGCCCACGATAGAATTCCTGGCGGCAGAATTGGGCCTATCAACGAGAACTATCACAAATTGGTTCCACAATCACCGCATGAGATTAAAACAGCAAGCGCCCCACGGTCTACCGGCTGAACCGCCAGCTCGTGACCAATCAACTGCGCCTTTTGACCCAGTTCAGTTCAGACTCCTCCTAAACCAGAGGTTACTAGAACTACAAAAAGAGAGAATGGGTCTCGCCGGCGTCCCGCTTCCTTACCCGCCGTATTTCGCGGCGAACTCAAATTTTGCAGCGTTAATCGGGCGAGGTCTATTGCCACCGGAGGAACAAGTAAAAGACCCCGCTGGTGGTCTTGATCTTTCCATGCCTTTGAAAAGGGAGCCCGACGGAGACGATTTCGAAGACGATGACGTCGAGAGCAATCTTGGATCTGAGGACTCTTTGGACGACGAATCGAAGACTGAGCCGAAAGCGGCATCGACACCGGCGGGGCGGTCGAATAGGAGGAAACCGGCGGCCCCGCAGTGGGTGAACCCGGATTGGCAGGATGAGAAGCCACGGAACCCTGACGAGGTTATTATTAATGGAGTTTGCGTGATGAGAAGCGACGACTTCAGAAGAGAGGCTGAAGAGACGGTGAGAGTGGAGCCGTCGCCCGTGCCGCGGGACGCATCGCCCGCTGCATCGGTGGCCGCGTCCCCAGCCGTGGCGACCGCTTCGCCCCGCCCCACCCACTCTCCTGACGTCTTGCCCCAGGACAAAATCAAAATGGAGAACGAAGACGACCGGTGGGACTATTAGACTGTTGTAATGTGATAGCGAACTTCTTGCCGGGTGTGTTAGCGGTTAAAACGGGTCCGAGAGTGTAGTTTAGGGACGGCACTGATTAAATATATATCATATCACGTCTGGACGGTTATTTATTGTTTAGCTGAGTGTGTACACAGGCGGGGCGGGGCGGGGCGGGGCGAGCGCAGCGCGGCGGCGGCGACGTTGAGTGCAAATATTACGTGTAGTTTTGTTTTTAGTAAATGTGTTTTGTTATAATTCGATTGTAAGGCCAAAGACTTTGTACATACCCTCTATTAGCTCCTCGTGATATGCCAGGCATACGTCCCACTCGGACGAGAAAAACTTACGATACAAAAAATTGCATTTTGCTTTAATATTTTTTTTTTACAAACCGTGCTCTGATTCGGTACAAATATCTGAATATTTTTAAGTAACGGCTTATTTTTTAAATTCGATTATTGTAAATAATTAATACCAAATATGTATCGAATGTTGCCTGCGAGCCACGACTTTGTAAATATGTAGTTAGGTTAGTGACACTCTGTATCGAGTAAGTTAAACTCATCGCCGATACCTACGGGGTGAGAAGGTTCATATAATTGTTAAATAAATTTTAAAGTGCAATCAGATGTAAATTTAAGCTATGGTCTAAACTGAACCCCAGTTGAAAAGTATTATTATGTTTATATGAACCGATGAGGTTTAAAATATTATAATTGGGTTATATAAGTTTTACTTTTAAATTATGAATGTTTATTTTATACAATTGTATGTTTTTCTATGCATTATTTTATATTATATACGCGGGACTGCTCAAGTTTGTGATTTTTGACAGTTTGCTGTCTTTATAATTTTCCATAGACAAAACGTTTACATTTGACATTTTCCTTTTGTCTGCAACTCTCCTTAGATTTACGAATAATACAACTTTATTGATTTTACATATTTTAGAGACCGTACAAATCTAGAAACGTGAAATAATACGATTAAGCAAATAATGTATTGCTTATGGTTATAGTTCTATATTATTTTAGCAATAAACTTGCTTTTAATATTATTTCAGTTTATCTGTTGTTTTATTTTTATTTTGTTTCCTTTTCATCCTTTATTTTCTTAAGAGATACTACATATTAAATGTAAATTATAAAAGAGGAACCATACTCCTTGCATCTTGCTGTGTATATACATAGAATTTCAGTTATCGATGTAAATAAGATTGCCACATTTAGGTAGTTCAAATAGTTGATAGGGGAATAGAACACTCAAAAACTATGTACTCCGTAAAAGGGTTTGTTCACGAATAATCAAAATTTATTATTATTATAAACTTTTTCGGACGAATGTATGAAAACTATCTTAAATATAAATTTAGAAACCATATTATGTCGATACAAAATCGAAATTGTTTTAAAATGTTTTTAAATTCAAAATTGATCAATGGTAACAACTTAACTACTACCTTCAGTTTTAGATCTACCAAACACCATACATATCGATGTTATATATAATAATATAAAATAATAAGATAGGAATAAGAATTAGAAATTAATAGTCAATATTACAAGATCTTAAGCTGTTTGACAGTTATTTAAAAAAACAAACGGATAAAGATTTTACGTTAGATTATCTATTGCTTTCAATAACGTTTATTCTTAGAGCTTTTGCCTTTTTTTGAGAGTATTTATATAAATATAATATTGTTATTAAAATGGTTGCCGAGAATATTTTCAATAATTCACTGTTTTGAGTAACAATTAACATTCAAAATACCGGCAATATTGAACCATGACCTACACAGGCTTTAAAACTTCAACTATGAAATATGTATGTGAATACTTTTAAACAATAGTATAATATGGTATGAACACATATATTAATTCTTTTAAACGTTATTGTGAGATAAGGAAAAGTAAATGCTCTTTTAATAAAAAATCTTAAAATTACAGACAACGATAAGCTGTCAATAAAACGATGAAATCGCCAATAAAAAATGACTTACTAGTAAACCATTATTAACACATAAACACCAGAATACATAGGCCTACCTAAAATAACGAAATACCACAATAACTTAAAATATACCTAATATTTCATTCTAAATAATTGTTAATTTCAAACAGAAGAAAGATTTATATTTCGTTTGTGACATTCAGTGACCCGCTTTGGTTGACATTTTAGGCCGAGCTCTGAAATATTCGAGGTAACCTAGAAATAATACGCCATCATGTATTTTATTGTTCTGTTGACGTTGGCAGTAGCGAATACAGTGTACATATTGTCGTAGAGTATAGGCGATTATTATACGTTATCTCCATTATATTATAAAAATAGAATTAAAAATATAGCGATAATTATTATTGTTCATATCATAATATTAATAATAATGACGCTGAAACCATTGTCTTCTTTCTGAACAATTTCTAAAGTTATTAAATTAAAAATAAAGAAATTGCTAATCATTTTGTGTTTCCTTTTTTTCCTGAATTTTTCTGAGAATAGAATAAATTAGAAATTTTTCTTTCTTTCTGTATTGAATATGTGCTTTTATTTTTATAAATTCACGTCATCATCAGGTACCAGATATTATGTTATACAATTATTGAAGCATTTAGTACTACATACCCAACACAATTAAGGTGTAGATATGAAGTTATAATAAATTTGAGTTTTAAAATTGATTCTTCATAAGGATAAATAAAGTTTCTACTCTGAAGCATCCTACTAATTCGCAAATAAGACGGCTTATATATAATACGAGGTATAACTATCTCAAAATTAAAGCTACACATTCTCTCAGGCTGCTGATTGACAACAGCACTACCAGTATCTACATCTCTTAGGTCGCAAATTTGCCCGCTCAATTTCTCAAAATAAAAAAAATAAACATTAATACAAATACCATATGAAAAGTAAGTAATATATAAAATTGAAACATCACTATTTTGTTAAAATTTAATAAAAATATATTAAACACAATAAAGGAATTTTAGTCGACTTCCTGAATAACAGGGCCATCATTTCCACCCCGGCTTGAACTTTTTCCACAGGCGTGTAGTTTTTTCATAAATGGATTGCACACTCTTGTTATCTCCCTCAATTTATCCTCGTATTCATCTTTTTCAGCCAAAGAGTTACTTTCTAACCAACGCAGAATTTCATCACAGTGAGCTCTGACTGTCGAGGAGTCGGCATTACTAAGTTTAGTACCGGCCTCATCTACAGCTTGCTTCACTCCAAAGACATAACATTCTAGTTTATTACGCGCTGCTATGCGTTCTCGTTGTCTATCGTCTTCATCTTTATAATTCTCAGCATCAGCTACCATTCGTTCTATATCGGCTTGAGAAAGTCTTCCTTTATCATTCTTTATAATTATATTTTTACTTTTGCCTGTACTGTTTTCTTTAGCAGAAACGTTAAGGATACCATTTGCGTCCAAATCAAAAGTGACATTGATTTGTGGCACTCCTCGTGGAGCAGGTGGAATTCCAGTTAAATCGAATGTTCCCAACAGATTATTGTCTTTAGTCATAGCTCTTTCTCCTTCAAAAACTTGTATAGTAACAGCTGGTTGATTATCTGAATATGTTGTAAAAGTCTGTGAGTGTTTACATGGTATTTTTGCATTACGATCGACTATCTTTGTCATGACACCGCCTGCTGTCTCAATTCCCAAAGATAAGGGCGTTACATCCACTAATAATACATCTTGGATCTTTGAATGTTTTTCTCCGCTAAGAATGGCTGCTTGAACCGCAGCTCCATATGCAACCGCTTCATCTGGATTAATAGACAAATTCAATTTCTTACCATTAAAAAAATTTTGTAATAAATTTTGAATCTTGGGGATTCGAGTCGAACCCCCAACTAAAACGACATCATCAATGGATTTTTTGTCCATCTTAGCATCCTTCAAGGCTTTCTCTACAGGCTCTAGTGTTGTACGAAACAAATCAGCATTAAGTTCTTCAAATCGTGCCCGAGATATTCTTGAAAAAAAATCAATACCCTCGTAAAGAGCATCTATTTCGATATTAGCTTCAGTGCTGGAAGATAGAGTCCGCTTAGCTCGTTCGGCCGCTGTCCGTAAGCGACGCAGTGCCCTTGGATCGGATCGGAGATCTTTTTTATGCTTTCTTCTGAATTCATCAGCAAGAAAATTTACTAATCTGTTATCAAAATCTTCGCCACCAAGATGTGTATCGCCAGCAGTCGCTTTAACTTCAAAAAGGGATCCTTCATCGATAGTAAGTATAGATACATCGAAAGTACCGCCGCCCAAATCAAATATCAAGACTTTCCTTTCTCCTTTTAAATCCTTCTCTAAACCGTACGCCAAAGCAGCTGCAGTTGGTTCGTTTATGATACGAAGTACATTTAATCCTGCGATAGCTCCTGCATCTTTAGTTGCTTGTCTCTGAGAGTCATTGAAATATGCTGGTACAGTTATTACAGCATTTTTTACTGGACAGCCCAAGTATGCTTCAGAAATCTCTTTCATTTTCGTTAACACCATGCTACTTATCTCTTCTGGGGCAAATCGTTTAGTTTTTCCTTTATAAGATACTTGTATCTTAGGTTTCCCACCATCGTTAACAACTTTAAATGGCCAGTGTTCAATATCTTGTTGAATTTTTGGATCGTCAAATTTACGTCCAATTAGGCGTTTCGCGTCAAAAATTGTATTATCAGGATTTAAAGCTACCTGATTTTTAGCTGCATCTCCAATCAGACGCTCGGTATCGGTAAATGCTACGTAGGATGGTGTTGTCCGATTACCTTGATCATTAGCAATAATGTCCACATTTCCATGCTGCCAAACACCTACGCAAGAATAGGTTGTTCCCAGGTCTATACCAATGGCAGGCATTATTTATTTTCTTATTTATAGTTTGTAAGCTAAAATTTGCTCGTACGATATTTTAACTTATTTTGCGATTGGCAGTTGTTTGATGTTGAACCTTAAGATTTTAATTTATTCTTAATTGTATTTTCAACCAGTCATTTTTGTTGTATAGTTTTATGTAAATGCAAAATTAGTCAAAAATTATAACTTTTTTTATTCTATTAATTTTATTCCTTTGTTAAAATATTATGCTTTTTTACATTTTTATTATTTTATGAATTATAGTTACTATTTACAAACTGGATTTCTCGTTTTCTTGTATATTGAAACGCATCTGTCACTGTCATACTTCAGCTTCTTGTTTATGTTGATGTTTAATTTTTTGGGTTTAATGGACATAGATTAACTTGTAATATTTTATATAAAGATATCAATAGTTTAAGAAGAAACTATAACGTTTCCGGACATTCATTTCATTTCAACCTTTTTTTATTTATATATCAAAACGAAAGTCAAAACAAGAACATAACCTTTTGTTTGTTATAGGTTTTAATTTATTTAGAATTAGAAATGCGATATGCTCAGTTAGTTGTCGGTCCTGCAGGCAGCGGAAAGGTATTTATTGTGAATTTAAACGCCTTGTATCTTCATACACAACATTACTAATAAATACTCCATAATTTATTTTACTAATAACTCGTCCAACATGAACAAAAACATGGTATTTTGAATTAGTTTTCTATAAGCTAAAGGAATCTACCTAGCTTTTGTATTGGTATAAATAAACAAAAGCTTAAAATATTAATGATGTTATCTAATACAGTTAAATAGATCTTCTGAAAAATCCATGAATCCAGTTGACACCTGCATAGAATCCATATTTAAATGTATTTGCCCACATACAAACACTCTCATTCATGGTTGTGTCTACTACAATATTTCATTTAAAATATTTGCACTTGAATTACAAGAAAATGCTTATTATATATATTATTTATTCTGACAGTCCACATATTGTTCGACAATAGTAAAACATGCAAGTGATTCAAAAAGGATAGTAGAAGTGGTGAACTTGGACCCAGCAGCTGAACACTTTGACTATGAACCTTTGGTAGACATTAGAGAATTGATTCACTTAGATGATGCTATGGAGGATGAAGAGCTCCAATTTGGACCTAATGGTGGGCTGGTTTTTTGTATAGAGTAAGTGTACATATCTTACTTTTACTTATATTAGATCTATTAATTGTGTAATTAAAATACAAAATATTAAGGGCAGCAGTGGTAAAAACAAATTTGAAGTGCTTGGTAGTCTCATCAAGGGATAGAGCCACACTGCAGATGAATATGTTGTCAAGAATAGTATATAATTTGTATATTTATTGTGTATTATTAGTATGAATGGGCTGGCTCACCCAGGGAAAAACCAAACTCCCGCAGAAAACTGGCATCTGAGTGGTAGCTTAGCTACCACTTATCTCCACTGCCTATGGCACTGCAGATGTTTATGGAAGGTGTTGATTGCTTTCTATCAAGTGACACACCTGCTCTTTGGCCGTCCTATAAAAAAATAGGTCTATTGATAACAATTGCCTGCCAAATATAGTGAATAAGTACAGAATACTCAGTGCACTGACCTTCTAGGCCAGTGATGGACAAACTACTGCCATTGGGCCTTCTTTGACCCACAAAGGGTTGTAATCCAGTGTGCAACCATTAATTTAGAATAGTAACAGACAAGAATAAACTGTTCCTGAACACCACCAAGTTGCAATTTTATTAGTCCATATCCAATACACAATACCCTAATATAATGGAACCATGAAAATGGAGAAAAAAATTTTCCCAACTGGCTTATTGACAATCACCATTTCTCAGTTTATGAGATTTGTACAGTATATATTGTAAGTTGTCTCTAATCATCTGTCTCTGTCTATCTGTATAATTCCCTATCTCAATTTCAGAACTTTACTGGAGAACAGTGATTGGCTGGAAGAACAATTGGGTGATGTTGATGATGACTACATACTGTTTGATTGCCCTGGACAAATCGAGCTGTTCACACATCTCACTGTGATGCGTAAAATAGTTGATCTACTTCAAGGATGGAACTTCAGGATATGTGTCGTTTTCTTAGTTGACTCTCAGTTTATGGTTGATGGTGCTAAATTTATTTCAGGTTTATATTTATTTTTTGTTCAAAAAAATCAATAAAACACTAAACAGTGAATATAAACACAATACTCATATTTGTTGCATGCCAAATGAGGCTTTTTGAACCAAGAGTTTGATTCCCACATCAGTATAAATATTGGAATGGCCTAAATTATATGATATGTAGTAAATTTCTATTCTGCATTTATTTGTACTTGTCATTTCTACGTTTAATAATGGTACTTATGACACAGAGAATTCTTGTTTGGTTCTAGGAGTGTAGTGTTTTATTTTATTAATTATATGAATGTTTCTAGGAACAATGGCAGCCCTAAGTGTAATGGTAAATTTAGAGTTGCCACATGTAAATATATTAACAAAGATGGATCTTTTAACAAAAACAGCACGAAAACAACTAGACAAGTAAGTAACAGCAATAATAAAATATACGAAAGATTATTATCTCTGAGCTAATTCAGCTATCTTAAAGAATGAATACGACCAATTGACTCAGTGGCGGGCCCCCCGCCCACGAAGTCAATGGTCGCGGGTTCGATTCCTGCATTGGAATGAATATATGTATGGCCTACAGACATTTACTCCGAGTCTGGTAACCCCGCCAATCCGTATTGGATGAGCGTAATGTATTAAAATGTCAATTCCTCCAGAAATGGAGAGGTCCGTGGTCAATAGGACATATATGCCTTGTAGATAAATGTCCTATTAAATATTTGTAATTAAACAACAAATGATTGCAATGAAACATTGTAAGTTATTATTGGGCCCCCTCAAGATATAACCAAAAATGTCACCCATTATAATGTCATCAATTTAGGGGAAATCCTGATCGTAGGACACACAGACAGTTTTATCATTTGCACTCTATTCGTTATAGCTACTTAGATCCCGATCCTCATGTGTTACTCGCTGATATGAGAAACGCAGGCTCAACATGGCATCAAAAATATGAAAAGTTAACAGAAGCAATTGGAGAAGTAATAGAGAATTTTAGTCTTGTTCGCTTCTATCCCCTAAACATTAAAGATGAGGAAAGCATAGAGAACATTCTGATTACCATAGACAATATAATACAGTTTGGTGAGGACGCTGATGTTAAAATAAGAGATTTTGATGAAGCAGATCCTGAAGATGATGAGAATTATGAATAATAAATTTATATATAATTTATTATTATTTCGTTTTATTGTATTTCAACCTATTTTAAGCAATAATTCAAATTTTTTATTATCATTTACACTGAAAACTTCACTATTAGGTGAATTGCCTGCTATTGAGTTTGCCAAGGAAAAATTCCAAATTTCTTTAAGTTTAGAAGGTAATTAAAGTATAATGTAATTGCTAGCTCATTATATATATAGCAAATATTGTTTTTTTATAATTACAAAAATTTCATCAATCATCATGAATCATCCCAATGGTCAGACGAAAACAAAATAGGTTTAGGAATTAGAGTATAATTAAAGAAAAATGTGTATGCCTACCCTGAATTTGTAATACTCCAAAGATATTTAAGATAACTTTGTGAAAATAGAATACTTCATGGTATTAGTCAAATAGAAGCTCGAATAGCGCTGCGAGGGGAAGTATCTCATTTCTCAGCGTTTTTTACCGCTTTTACCACCAGGAATTGTTTGGAATACATTTCCGCCACCGAATTCCACAACCGCACAACTCGCCACACAGAAAAGTTTCGTCCCCACCATATAAATGAGTGGCGATCTACTACGGTGAGCTTCTGTCGAAACTTAGTTCCACCCACCACCACTCTGTGGAACCAGCTACCTTCGGCGATCTATCCAAACCGATACGACATTGGCACCTTCAATAAACAAGACTACATATACCTAAAAGGTCAGCAACACTTCTGTGACTGCAGTGTCGCGGTTGTCTATGGGCGGCGTCGATTGCTTTCCATCAGGTGGCACGCTTGCTCGTTTGCCCTCTTATCCCATAAATAAATTAATGTTGATTTGCACTTTACCTTTGTATATTTTCGATGTTCTTTTGAAAAGACCAATAATCTTTCAGAGATGGCTTCATTTACATTTAATATATTTATCAAGGATTTTTTCTAAATCACCACTTTGTTGTCGCTTCTTAGGGGTGCGTTTATATTTAACCCATGTAAGACCGTGGCTTTGTTGTCATTGTAACTAACTTCGGGATTTTTTACCTCATAAATTCTTTGTGATTATAAGAACAAGTGATTATGATAAACCACCTATTTTCCTACACTTTCTAATTTGTGAAAAACTCAAACAAACAGTTTATTACGTTTTATTAATTTAATAACTATTGAATTTGACCGAACTGAATAAGTGAAAGTTAGCTCAATACATTTAATAATTAAATACATATACTAAATCAATTTAAACTTAGTATTTTTACATCTATTATTTAATCTAATCGATAATAATTAGCTAGGCGATGAGAGAGATTGAGTTTTTGTGTAATATATTTACCAAGTATATATATATTTAATTATTTTTTTTGTATATTTAAAGTACATAATTTTAAATATCAGTATAACATATAAGTGACTTTTCGGTTGTCTTCCGTAGAGTCTACTATACCTGAAGATGCCTCGTGTTGGGGCGAAACATGTGTCGTTTACAAGATGGAAAAGTGATAATGTGTGTTTGGTGTTGTGTATAGTGGTTGGTGGGTGGAGAATTGATGGCCGACTTTCGGTAAGTTTTTGGCTTAAGTTCCAAATAAATCCACTTAACCCAACGGAAAAACACACATTATTAATTTTCTGTTATTGTTTCGCTTATCGCGGATCTTAGCTAAGTAAAACTTTTGACTGTCCACATAGTGATGGATTTCCGCAAAGCAACGCCTGACTCCATTAATAATCAGTATAACAGACATGGTTTATACTACTAATGACAGTATATTACCGATATATTGCAAAGATAGCTAATTTGAACTCTACAATCAATTTACCTAATGACTATCCTATATAAAAATTTAACAAAGAAATTCCATTTCACCACAAGGAGTTTGGTACACAGACCTCAATGGTAAATGCAAGTGTTAATATTTTTTATACATAATTTTAAAATTTGCTTTATACGAGTGTTTTTTGTTAATTTTATCCATAAAAATGAAAGTATTTCGACATTGAAATAAACACCTCGAACAAACGACGTAAAGGCAGCAATGACCACCATTCTACGTGACATTGGTGAAATCATCCGTGCTATTTTGGCACTATGGAAAGCCATTAATTCGAATGAATGAATGAATGAACCTCTTGAAATCAACAGCAGTAGGCGGTTCATTGAAACATTCACTTGAAAATTGTCCGCATAATTGTAATTGTATGGAACAATAATTGTAATTCTGTATGAAGAGACATATCTTTAAAATAGGTTTTTTGTAAAATTAAAGATTTAGTAATAAATTACAAATAGGTAGTTTTTTTAAAACTGATTGAGGACACCCGTATATCATAAAATCTAACTACCTTATCTATCCATTACAAAAGTTAATAAATTTTTCTAATAACATTTCACGACATTTACAAGCTTGGCGTGACAGGTATGCATGGTGTACAAATTTGTCATTGTGATAATTTTCTCTTACACCTCAAGTAACTCGGAAGTCTCTCATATCAAATAAATCCAAACATATCAAATAATATAATGCGGTCTAAATTGCTCAGTAGCGGTTAATAAGGCCTACAATCATAAATCTACAAGTACTGTTTCCTCACAAAAGGTCCACACCCCTATAATATGTAGCCAAGACTTCATCTGACCAACATATACATATGATCGAGACTTTTCCAACATGGTTAGTCCTGGTTATGCTAGTATTCCTGCATTGTCATCTGCAATTATTTGGTCAGTCATCGCTTCAGCCTGAGGTCTTTTGCCCACTCCTTAGTTAATGACGCAGCTAATATATCTTAGGACTCATTTAATCATATACTAGGTATATGCTTTCTTGGTATATAGGTATTTGCTTTCTTGACCTTTTCAGGAGTGTATCCATCAATAGATATATACACATACCTGAATGTTGTCTAAAAATATTACAAGAGGGTATTTAATTTATCAATATCTTAACAATTTATAATCATTCTTGATAAATTGCTCTGTTGCGCCGATTCTTGAGAAATTTCTTAATTACTCAGTTCTTGGGAAATTGCGCAGTTGCTCAGGTTCTTGAGAAATCGTTCAGTTGCTCATCTCGCCGTCAGTGCTGTCAGCGGAATCAGCTATGCTGAACACGTACATGCAGCATCCGAACTGGAGAAGCGCGCCGTGAGGGACAAGGGCGGAGCCCTCCCACGCTGCCTGCGCCGGCGGCAGACTGCGCGGACAGCGGCACTCCTCGTCGCGCTCCCAAGATGGGCGGGCCGTTAGAGAACCGTTTACTCTGTAATAAACAAATGTTTACAGAAGTTTCACTATCTTAGTAACAGTATACTTGATAACACATGTATGACATTGATCGGCGAACAACTTGATACAAAACGTGTTTGTGTTTGCGTCGTGGGTTGGTGTCCATACCTTTAGAAATGAGGAGACTCATGTCCAACAATTGGATATATATGAACTGTGAAACAAAATTGCATATGGTATGGACTCTAACCTCTTAAATGACCATAATTTATACGCGCAAGAAATCTTTTTTCGGAAATAACTCAAGTGGCGCGCGTGTAGCTACACTTCTTTCATTCGATATTAAAGCACTAAACGAAGAAGAACGTCCGGCTTTGTTTATATTAGTCTCCAATTTACAATAATAACACTCGAGTTCTATGAATGACAATTTTTTTGCTAATGAAATATATAGAGAGAGAGATATACCTTAGCGGTTTGGGAAGTCTTCGTCTCACAAGGTCCCTCAGAGCAGCGGCACGGGTTTCGGCCTCGTGCTCAGCCTCTGTCGTGGCGGCGCCAGCAGTAGGGACGTCTCCAGTGCCCTCGTCACCGGCACCCTCCGGCGTCACATCGGTGCCCTCGTAGCCCGGCTCTCCCTCACGAGGAGAGGCGTCGCACGTGTAGAGCACGCCGTTGACGCGACTGCCCCACTCTGAATAGTTGATCAGCTCGAAATGACCCGTCACCTGCAACGATTTATTTGTAATATAGATAGATAGATATATTCTTTATTGTACACCAAAAACAAATTACAATTATTAAATTGTAATATTTATATACAAATGGGGGTTTTTCTACTGCACTTGTAAATTATTTATTATATTATTTAATTATTTTATGAAGTAGACAAAATTTATTGTATTTGAAGCGCCATCTGTTGGCAGATGATGTAACTTATATTAACTAATAATGTTGATTTTTATAAAGTAATTGTAATTTGCTTTTAATAAATAATTTGATTAATATTATATAATAATAAAAAATAAATAATTAAAATAAATATTTATTTTTTTTTATATTAAGCTGTATTTTAACAATTGTTTTACAGTAATTTAGTTTGTTTAACCCATTGACTGCCAGCTACGAGATATCTCGTAGTGGCAACCAGCACAGGAATTTTATTTAGTGACGCCAGCTACTACTTATCTTGTTGTTTTTTTTAATAAATATTACTGTAAATGCTGTTACAATATTATATCAGTAACTTAATATAATTATATTTTGCAAACTTTCATGTATTCTTCAAAATAAAACCTTGGCGCCCAGGGCAAGACGCTCTAAATATGTCTGGCAGTCAATGGGTTAATAAGATATTGTTGCGATGTTGGAACAAATCTATTTCAATATTTATTGCCAGATGCTTTGTTTACTGTCTTTGTTCGCCGTCTCTATTTTGTGTATAAAAGCTGAAATTCAGTCAGTACGATATTCATGCCTGTTCCTACCGCCGTCGCCCAAATATATGTGTATTATACAGTAATACCCCGACTTACGCTACCTCGACATACGCGAATTCGGAGTTACACGATTTTTTTGTATTTTCATATTTATTTCCTAAATTATTGTTTTATTTAGTCCCCGGTCCCAATTTAACATGCTTTGTATGTCTTTATATGCAAAATTGTACCCCGACTTACGCGAATTCGACTTACACGGATAGCGCTCGGTCCAACCTAACGCGTATGTCCGGGGAGTATTACTGTGATGTACTAAAGTTATTGTCACTTGTACTCAAAATGATATCGGATACAAGGCCTACCTCGTCACAGAAGATGACGGCGTGCAGGCGGGAGACGCAGCGGCAACGCAAGTCCAGAGGCACGTCGCAGCCGTCCGCGCCCACCGTCAGCGCGGACAGTCGCATCGCAATCGCCGACCCCAGCGACGCTGGCCCACCGTTCCTACACATTCAAATATCTATGTATAAATACTAGCTGACCCGGCAAACTTCGTACCGCCTCAGAATCAATAAATAAAAAAGCTGAACGATAGTTGCAGAATGTTTCAACTTAAGTAAAAAAATGTGGTCAAAACTTAACAAGAACAAAAAAAATCGTAATCAATAAAAAAATCAAAATTCAAAACCAAAGAAATGAAATAAAAAAACTTCACTTTTGAATTTAATTTGATTATTGAACGACTTTTAATTGATTTCTGAACGACGGGACGAACATCAAATATTTGACAGGTAGAATTAGTTTCTAAGTGAAATATTTTTGTCATATTTATTCACCATTTAAACCTTCCCTGGACTTCCAAAAATAATTCAAAACCAAAATTAGCCAAATCGGTTCAGCCGTTCTCGAGTTTTAGCGAGACTAACGAACAGCAATTGATTTTTATATAAATGAATCACCGAAATGTACGTACGCACATAACTTCAGAACGACTGCACCATGTTAGATAACTTTTTTTTTTTGGTGAATTTTTTATTATCAGGACAAGGTAGGTATAAAAGATAATTTTCAAAAAAATTGTACGGAAAGACAAAAAATTAAAAAAAAAATTCTCTTTTCCGTCATTTTACATCGCAATATACCTAACAGATGGCGCCATTATTATAATTAAAAAGCAGCTATGAATACTGCTGTTCTTTCCTCTGAGGTTTATCTCATTTTTTCATTAGGTACACCACCCGTGCGAAGCCTACCACCACATGCGAGGGCGGGCAGCTAGTATTGTACATATTTAGGCGTCGACGGTGATTTGAATTAGAATTAATCCTCCCGACTGAATTCAGGCTTTTATATATAAAAAGTTACGTCATTTCTTTAGAAATACCTACATTTATTTTGTGTAACGCACACTAACAGGTGTTGGCAAAATGACCAGCGCTGTAGTTAACCAACTACAGCATTAAAGCTCAGCCAAGACTTATTCTGTGGCACATTAATATCAATTTTAAGTTATTCAGAAATTTTTTTAGCAGTTTACTCCAATTTTTAGCTTATTTGTATTTTATTTGTTACTTCTTCTTTTCTTTGATGACAACCAGTTTTTACTTGACACTGGAATAATAGTTGTAATAATATGCCAGTGTCAAGTAAAATATTAGGTCGGGGCAAAAGTATTTTCGTATTTTGAATGTATTATTAGTAAATCAAACCTCTTTGGTTGTACTGAATGTAACTGGCTGGTTTTAATACCATATTAAATGTGACATTCTGAAGATTCAATAATTAAAAAAAAAAACTAGTTCCCGCCATTTTTCAATTGTTTTTCAAGCAAGCAAAATGAACGTATGTGACGAAGAAATTCGGTACATTTTAAAGTTTTATTACAAAAAAGGTAAAAATGCGACGAACGCCGCGAATAAAATTTGTGCGGTTTACGAACCTAATGCGGTATCAATAAGAGTACAACAAATGTGGTTCAAGCGTTTGAAGTCTGGAAATTTTAGTGTAAAAGATGAGGTTCGCTCTGTGTTGAGGACGCAATCCGCGTCGACATAAGGGTCGTGGTGAGTGACGACGGTTGTTCGTCTCAGCCCCGCTTCGTAACCTGCGGTTCCCACGGCTGCGTGGAATGCGCGACACAATTTAGTGGAGACCACTTAACGTCGACTGTTGAGGACGTAATTCACGTCGACATAATGGTTCGTGGTGAGTGACGATGGTTGCCCGTCTCAGCCCCCGCTTCGTTGCACCTGCGGTTCCCATGGCCGCATGGAATCAGCGAGAACAGTTTGGTCGAGACACTCATCGAGACGAGTACACTCGACGTTAAGATTTAGTTAACAATTTGACCAGTTTGGTCGAGACACTCAGCGAAACGAGTACACTCGACAATAAGATTTAGTTAACATTTTGGTTGAGAATTAATTAAGTGCATAAAACTAGTAACTCTGTAAATCCTGTAAACTTTGTTATCTTCCAATTGAACTTGTGACTTTGACTTTGTATATTATATTTTAAACTGATTATATTGACAATTTATTACACTACTGACTCCATAGTTTCATTTATACAGTCCACATACTCGACAGCCTGATTCTTCACAGTCGGATATAGAACAGTACTTAACAATCTGGTCCATCGGGTCGGATCTTAGAATCAGTGCAGAGACAGTTTTAATACTCTGGACCCCCTGTCACAGGTAAAATCAGTGCCATCTTTGATAAAGTGGAGCAAGATCGACATATTAGTAGCTACGACATTGCTGAAGAACTGGATGTTGATCATAAAACAGTTTTACGTCATTTACGAAAGCCTGGGTACAAGAAAAAACTTGACATTTGGGTACCACATGACCTCACTGAGAGAAACTATGACAAAGCCAGACCGCACTCATCTATAGCCAAAAGAACACTACCTGTTAAATTTTTTAAATCAAAAATCTCAATATTTCTACAGAAATGGAATCATGGCACTACCCACAAGATGGCAACAAGTCATCGATCAAAACGGCACATACATATTATAAATAAATAAAAAATTATACCTTAAAAAAATATTTTCCTTTGTGTGAACAATACGAAAATATGTTTGCCCCGACCTAATATGTTAACATCAAATCTCTTGAAATAAAACAAGTCAAATTATCACGTTACGTCTTGATAAAATGGTGGCAATCTACCAAAACCTACTATGAACTTTTTCAGTCAACTTAAGAAGTCACGATACACGCATTTATATCATATCACTTCACATATACGCCTTAATCGAACTATATTGTATAATACGCCACCACAATTAAACAATATAACTGATAATGACACAAGATTATGAAAATAAAATAAAAACACAATGTCACTAATGTTAGTTGGCGGGAAAACTCTATTTGTTAGTTTTGTTGTTGTTTATATTGTTACATTTGTTACGTTACAACGTAACAATGAAGCTTCTGGGTGGCACACTCGGAATGTGCTGACACCGCGTTTCCCCTAACCTGGGAACACTCAGTGGACACCAATCACAAGATTCCTAAGCGATTGAAGAGTGTTCAATCGCTGAACGCCGTCACTTGCCTTAGAAATTAGTTTTATGTAATTATTCATATGTATATTTATAATAAATTGTATATTGTAAACTGTAATTTTATTAAATTAATTTAAGTTTGGCTTTTTTTTTTAAACTATTGCTGCGGTCGTTCATAATTCATTTGATGTTGTTTGTAGTGTGCCTTGAATAAACAAATTATCTATCTAAGTGGTCCGTATCGACCCCCTGCGCTCGATAGTAACTTCCGAGGGAGCCACGTCAACCAAAACAAAGTTGAGAGACTATGATACGTTAGTTGGGTAGTACAATGGTAGCGAGAGTTAGTTAGCCAGATACCGTCAAAGTGGACTGACCTATCACGTGCGACGGGGCAGAGCGTGGCGCGCACGGGGGCCGTCGGATGCGCACGGTGCGGGTGCGACGAGGGCGGCGCTCGTGTTCCGGAGGGCGTGGGTGGAGCGCCCCATACGATCCGCGCGATGCGCTCGCGGTCCGCGCGCGGCAGCAACTCGGAGGGGGGCAGGGCTCGCCGCACGCCCAAGCGAGCGAGCCGCGCGCGGTCGAGGCCACGCAGCGCACGCAAACGGGACACGCCGCATCCACGCCATCGCCCCACCATAGCCTCGCCGCACGCCACCTGAGCGAAGGTACAGTTTTAACCAATCCTACTAATATTATAAATGCGAAAGTTTGTACTTACGTATGTTTGTTTGTTACTCTTTCACGAAAAAACTACTGGACGGATTTGGATGAAACTTTACAGTAATATAGGTTATACATCGGAATAACATATAGGCTACAATTTGTAATGATATAATATAATTTTGGTCGTTATATAATTTTCCGATTAAGTAAAACAAAATATATTTATTTAAAATGATCTGCCACTAAACTTAATGTGACCAGACCAAATTCCACGCGAGCAAATCCTGCGGACAAAAGCTAGTTTAAAAAAAATCTTGAATTAAAATTTTAATCGTAAGATGTGTCATTCCCACCATCTAGATAAGTCCCACTACGTACAACGACTGTGCGGTTTGCGTATTTCCGAACCGATAAGACGTTGGAACCTTCATAAACAAGCTTACACTCTTCTCAAACGCCAACACCGGTTCTGTAATGTCTATGGCGCTGCGGATGTCTATGGACGACGTTGTTTTCTATCAGCTGACACGCCTGCTCGTTTACCTATTCCTATCGCATAAAAAGATCGATCGTGCCTAATAGAATATGCATATCAAATATTGAATCTTGCTAAAGATGCGGATTTGCTTAAGTGGTCTATATCGACCCTCAGCGATGCATATTCAAAGAGTTCGCGAGAGCGTTGGATCGATATCGACTTCCAAAGACGCTGTGTCAACTAAAACAGGTCAGGAAAAAAGGTCGTATCTGTAGTTTTGGCTTTTTATGAAGAAAAAATTCACATAGATAGATTTATTGCTTGATTTTTACTCTCATTGCTTGATTTTTTGCTCTAAAACTATAACATGAGCCAATGTGTCTTATTGGCTCATCACACTCTTCTGAGCTTCGATACTTCCCCATTATTACTGTTAGCGAATAAGCAAACTTGAGGCCCAACTCCTCTCCCCTTCATTTGTCTCCGTCTTCAGTACCCTTCTAATTACTTCTCTCTGCTCCCTTCCATTAATTTCTCCTTAATTAAGGTAGGTACACATTTGCAACACCTTAAATGTTACTGTCATCCTATCATAGAT
The DNA here is from genome assembly GCA_031353405.1 of Baronia brevicornis. Classification (NCBI taxonomy): domain Eukaryota; kingdom Metazoa; phylum Arthropoda; class Insecta; order Lepidoptera; family Papilionidae; genus Baronia; species Baronia brevicornis. The sequence continues at coordinate 65,555 of JASFAT010002587.1, forward strand.
TGCAGTGAAAACTTACCATCAAGAGACACTCTTACTCATTTTCCTACTTCCATCATAAACAAAGGCACTAGTACAAAATGCACCTGCTGCAACTGCTGCCAAGCAAGCAGTTTAATAAGTCTCTCGTCCAACTTCTTCAGTTGTTCCTGTACAGTTGCTAGTAGTTCTTCCACTTCTTCATCAGCTTTTAGTTCGAGACGTTCGCACTTGGCCGCGCGCTTTCCAGGACCTTTATCCTCTGTCGACACCCTGCGCCTCTTCACATTGCTTGTGAGATATTCATAATCAGAGTCTGATAGATCACTTGATGATGCCTCTTCATTTTCTATCTGTTAAAAAAAATATTTAATGAATTTGGACAATTTTTTGACAAATATTTAAAATTCAATTATAAGCAAATTTCTGAAATTATTTATACAACCCAGAGCAAGAAATTAAATTATCATTGTCTATAGTAACAATATATCAAATGCCACAACAATAACTTTTAAGTTGCTCAGTTACAAGTTATTCAACTTTGCAAGCTGCTGAAAAGATTTTCCCCTATATTCATTCCATTGATTCCACAGATTTACCACATATATGGTGAAGGAGGAGTAGAGTGTAGAGGAAGTAAGTATGCAGAGATTGTAGCAGATGCAGATCTGTGGTCTCTGCCTACGCCTACGAGAAACAGGTGTAACAATGTGTATATATGTATAGATGTTATCCAGTAGAACAGAACCACTGGGTTCACTATTCAAAAATTTAATATGAAGTCATAGTAATGTTGAACATACCTTGGGTTCGTTAATGGCTTCCAAATCATCAGCGGCATCTTCCTCGCTGGCACCACGCAGAGGGCATGGACTGCTATTGCAATACTGGGGGCACGATAGATTCATACAAATCTTGTGCTTCGGTGGATCTTCCTCATCAGATTCCTCGTAGTTGCCGCTCGCTTTTAGATTCTTCAGTACTGAAAAATATCGAAACTAGTCAAGTACTTTTTTTAATTTCATATTAAAGTTAAAAAATAAACCATTTCAATTTATTGCATTCCAAATCATCTTGGTGTATAGTTTTAAATGAATATTAGATTACTATGGTCCCTGTAAGGCACAAAAATAATTGAGAACTCATTAATTAATATTTATACCATTTTGGGGTAGATGATAATTATGTTATTGTTTTATTTTTACAATTATTTTTATCTCAAGAACAGCATTATTTTGTATATTACTATTGTTATTTTTGGTATATAGGTGATCTTTTAAAGTACAAGCATATTGGAATGTCAAAATAATATTCAGATCCCGGGATGTATTTTGTGTACATTCATTGTATTATTCCATTGCACAAGGAAGAATTTGGAGAATATTTATTTTTCTCCAGAGTGAAGCACTAAACTGTACATATCGTGAAAAGTGTAGTATCAAAAACTTCAATATATACATATCTTACATGTATTTGTATCAGACTATGTTTTCATATTACTAGAATTTTTGTTGATCATTCCAATAGTGCAGGGATTCCCACCGCGGCGGACTGGTGTGTCGCAGAGAGCAAAAAGGGTCGAGGTGAGGTTTGATAGCAATGCAAAGACAGAGGTTTTTGCTGCGGTTGAAAATTCTTCTGAAAATATACTTCCAAGTAAGCTTAAGCGACATCTCGAGATCATTCACCCTGCTATTGTTAAAAAATCGCGTGATTATTTAAATAGGAAGTTACATAATTTACAAAAACAATAAAGGTATTCACTCAACAAATCTAGCAACGAACTGTTAGCATCATTCAAGCTGGCATACTGTGTGACGAAATGTATAAAACCTCATACTATTGCAGAAAAAGAAAAGAATTATTATTATTTACTATTATAGAACTATTATAGATATTATTATATAAATATTAAAGAATTATTATTATAAACTATTAGTGGAAGCATCCATGACATAGCTGATGTTTTAATTTTTGCGCCTATCTACCGAGTATCAGCGTACCCTATTCGAACTAGTCAGGGCGCCAACGTATAATTGTAAACTTGTTAATGCACTGGGAACTGAAAAAATTTGGGAACTCCTGCAATAGTGTATTGTATTATATATGATTGGAAGATGTTAATGCTGGTTTGACCCATTGGCTTTAACAGCTTTATCGAATACGCGGTTGGTGTAGAAATGATCCCTACTCTACATGCTCGGCTAGGGCCGGGGTGCATGTAAGTGTTGGTGTCGTGGGTGGATCCGAATGATGCAGTTTCGTCGTCCGGGTCGTGTAGGACTTTAAGCGGGCGTCGTCTTCTCGTCATCATCAAGGCATATCAGCCGGGTGGGCCTTAGCCTGGTCCAGTACATTTTTCCATCCAGTCGTCGTAGTCTTCTCGGGGCCGCGTTTAAATCGGGCGAATAATCGACAGACTGTACGTGGATTCGGGTGTACCACCAGTGGACTCCGGTACCACCAGTGGATGCGGATATACCACTAGTGGACTCCGGTACCACCAGTGCATTTGGGGGTATTGTATTAGGAAATTCACAATACACTATTGCATACACAACAGTGTGTTGTAATAGGAAAATATGGTTCACATCTATCGTCCTATAGGAGAATCGGACCTACGACGGACGCAGCGAGCGCAATCCTTACAAAATACTCAAGTTGTAAACCACATACCGTTGGTGCAGCGCAGGTACTCCCGACGGCTAGGCATCAACGGCGCCGGCCGCTGATAGTGCATCCGCACCATGGCAGGCACCATCACGCGCCCGCGAACCCCACCAGCCACCTTCAACCTGACACGATACCATCACTTTTTTTCATTGGATATAAAGACAAACGAGCAGGCGTGTTACCTGATGGAAACCAATCAACACCGCCCATAGACATCCGCAGTGCCATAGGCATTGCAAAAGCGTTGCCGGCCTTTAAGGAAAGTGTAGGCTTGTTTTTTGAAGGTCCCAATGTCACATCAGTTCGGAAACACCGTTGATGGTAGCTGGTTCCACGGGGTAGCGGTGCGTGGAAAGAAGTTTGGTAAAAAAACGCACCGTATTGGATCAGCACTCATCCAGATGGTTAGGATGAATCTTTTCCTGATGACGAGTAATGCGGTAGTGGAATGCAGCAGCCGGAATTATTCCACTGAACCACTTACACCACATACATGCTTTAAGCATATGACTCCATAAGTTACGTAACATTATTGAAAAGTATGGGTAAATATCTACGAGCGGTCACTCATAAATTACGTCACACGTTAAGGAGGACGGAGGGGGGGGGGTCAACAAAGTGACATCGAGTGACAAGAGAGATATTGACTCTTATTGACTAGGCTATCTAATGTCATGAAATTCATGTGACGCAATTTATGGATGACCCTTATGGGTTATACAATCAGACGTCTGCTATAAATTATAAAATAAATAAATTGCCGTATATTACTACAAATTGCTGTATTAATAATAGCACTGCACACGGCGACGCGGTAGTGTTATGTAGAACCCAATTACTCAGCGGGCTCTCAATTTTTCATATGATCGTGAATTTCAAAGTGGTTTAAAACAAAGTCGTAGCAAATGGAGATCTGTGGTCTCTACATACCCCTACGGGCAACAGCCGTGACGATATTTTTTTTATGGGATAGGAGGGCAAACGAGCAAGCGTCTGCCGCCTGATGGAAAGCAATCAACGCCACCCATAGACAAGCGCTACACCCCAGGAGTCGGAAGGAAGCGTTGCCAGCCATGTTATATATGCCGGTATGTATGTTAAAATAAAGTAGCACCAGGTGTGCAGAAAAGCCAGGCGGGCCGCAGTTTGAGTATACCTGACTTAAACACTTTCCCAAAAATAGCCACAATTCAAATCTTAGCTGATGTACACTGTCACAGCAAATCTTTGAAGATCAGGACTCACCGGAATGCCGGACGAGCTCGTCGTGCACGCCTTATGAAGTCCACTTTAATGGCGTGCTGATCGACCGGCTCTGAGAATTTGTCCCATAGAGCAACGCGCTCTGTCATCGAATTGGAGTTCACCAGCTTCCAATCCTGAAATTATTGTTTTTTTTTATTCGATAGAGAGGCAAACGAGCAAGCGTAGGTGAAACGCTTGCTCGTTGCATCGTCATCGATGAAAAGCAATCAACGCCGACCATAGGCACCTGCAGCACCAAACGCATCATAGTTGCATTGTCTCCTTTAAGATATGAGCCACCTTTTCAACCAGATACGACATTGAAATCTTCAAGAACCAGCCTAGGTTTTTAAAAATTTCAATGTAGTATCGATTCGGAAACACCGCCGAAGGCAGCCGGTACCATAGCATGGTGGTGCGTTGAACGCACCGTACTGGATCGCCACTCATCCAGACGGTGGGGATGAAACTTAGTTCGGCGTTGTACGGCAGTGGATTTCAGCGGCAGGAATTATTCCGAACAATTCCTCGGAGCACTCCCCATGGTACAAACGACAAAAGATGCGTGAAAGTGAGATCACAGTCATCAACGAAAAAAAATGTGGGTTTACAAAGTAAAAAACCGTCTTTACCTCACGTTTAAAGAGGAGGATAAATTATTAGTAGCCTAGCGGAAATTTTTCCGTAAGATCGTGGGCAGAACCAGAAGAGAAGATTGGTCATGGAGAATCCGAAAAACGCCGAAATAGAAGACCTTGTGAACCAGCCAAACGTTATGGGCGAGATTAAAGCGCATCGACTTCGTCGGCTCGGTCACTTCGAGGATCGGAGTGTGAAGAGGTGATTTTTATCGACCAAGTAGTCGAAGGCCAGTTGATCTACCCAGATGTCGCTGGAGAGATCAGGTGAACCTGCGCGAAGTACAAGCCAACAATTGGCAAGAATTAATGCAGGATTTGCAAAGGCCACATTTAATCCACTTCGGGTCACTGAGCTAGCGGAAAAGTGATATGTTAGAAATAGAAAAGTACAAAAGCAGACCCAAACGAAGATCACGTTTGGAAAAAACCGTAGTTATTGTTTAAACTTACAATGTATTGTTCAACATGGTTGGGACACATCCAGCGACCCGTCGGCAGAGCTGTCAGCGGGGGATCCAAGCAGTCCTGCAAACATAAAATTGTTGGTTTAATATTACATACACTGCTCAGCTGCGTTTCGTGGTATCTCTAAATATACCGTATCTGAGTGTTTATTCGGGTATGGATGGGAGCATTTTAATTTTAATGTTTATTACAGTAAGCAAACCCTTTATTGTTAATTTGGTAAAGTTGGATATCTGACAGTTAAAGTTGAACGCATCTGTTATTGGATTCCAACTCAAACCCAGTGTTTTTGATATGATTGATTTATAATTGATTATAATGGTTCCCATTATAATTTAAAATAAGTGTTTGTTTTTTCGAAATAGATGCACAAGGAAATCTTTTTGACATGAACATTAAAACCAGTAAACTACTTCCATTTTGGAAACAAAATGGAAGTAGAGTACAACTCTGAGAGAGATAATTAGGCACAAGTAACTCATTCTTATTTTGCATAATTTTAAATATGAGGTATTTATTACATAACTAGATATTATTATATATTTAGCCCCAGACAATTAAATAAGATAGTAAAATGTACCTGGTGGAACAGTAGAGGGCAATAGTCGCATTGGAGTAGAGGAGCAGATTTGCAGGTACCACGGCACACATAGCAAGACTTTGCAGGCAGCGGTACACAACCCCACGCATCAACCGTAATCACCGATGAGTTGCCATTCTTACTGCCCTCTAAAAACAAAAAAAAGGTCCCTTGCTTTACATAATTTCTATGAATCATCTACTTCTATGTCATCATTTCAGTCTGCGGCAGTCCACTGCCTCATAGGCCTCCTCCAACACATGCCATAAATACGTAAAGTTGAACATAAGCTTAGGCATATGTCTTTACATATCCATTTTATACCATGTGCCCTGAAAAGTTTTTGATCAGTTCATTCTGCCTGTACTATTTTAAGAAAACTGGCAACTGTTTACGTACATGATAGCTGGAGGTAAGACAGGATCTTGAGATCATATCATAAGAGGGACACTCCTATGAACTATAGCATAGACTGTATAACCTACATGTGTTTATTCCAAGTCTAGATGTCCTGCCAATTCACCTTGAACAACCATGCTTTGTTTATCATACATATATGAGCTGTGTAATATAAATACTGGTCATCATTCTGTCATTCAGTCCCCATCTATTTTTCATCATTATACACCATAAACAGTTGTAGTTACCTTTCTCAGTTCCTGGAAATATACATGGAATTCTCATCTCCTTTGGTAGCTCAAACTGCTTTGGATTCATAACCTTGGCTGCCTTTACTAATATCTCCATGGGAGAGAGTTCCTTTTTCACTTCCGCTTCTTCACATTTTGTCTTGGCTGTTGAATTAGCTCTACTATTACGTGATGACCTAAAGAGGTAATGTTATAGAATCAATAACAATCAATCTGTGTATATAAATCTAGTGTATAAAAGTATACGTTACAAAGGCTGAACACTATGCTTAAGAGTGAAAAAACTGAACAATGCTCACCTCATACTCTAGTTATTTTAGGTTAAAATCATCACAAAAGCTGTCAGACTTTGAAAATTTTGGTTTTGTTGGGTTTTGAAAAATTGTCTGGTATTTAGAATCCTTTGTACTTTACACATACACTCATTTCTTAAACACCCCAGAGTCTTGAAATTGCTAGATTATTGCTTTTTGCTATACTTTATGCTATTTGAAATTCATAAAATATCTATAATTTGCGTTTTGATGAATAAAAATGGATTTTAATAATTTCTTTTGCTTACTTCAAATAATCTTTTAATTTTTTTACAACCTGCATTACATTTTATACAATCTTACTAACCTGGTCTTTTTCTCAGAATCAGATTTATTTTCGGCAGGAGACTGTGCACGGCTACTACGTGTGCTCCCTGGTTTCTCTGCATCTGAGCCTCGGCACTCACGACACAACCACAACCCTGCTGGGATGTCATTCTCATCAAGAGGTGGATCACTGAAAATAAAATCATATATATATTCACTACCAATACAATGCCACTTACAAAAATATTATATAGAAATTGCTTTTACTTATTTCTAAAATGCAGTGGAAAGAAACAATTAATCTTGAATGGTGTCAAAAATATAACAAGAATATGAACAAATATGTGCTATCATCACCTCAAAACTTCATGGTTTCTGGATGTTAGTTGGACCGAGTTATTTTGCGTTTTCTTCTTTAAATGATAATAAGAAAACAAAATAACCCAGACAGGAATATTTGTTAAATGTCTAATAACTGCTTACAATATAAATTCCAAGACCCAAGACACCACACACCAACTTTTCAATGAGTCTAAGTAACAGGCAGTGGGCCTTATCGCCAATGCACATGTCCAGTTTTCTTCTTTAAATGATAATAAGAAAAAAAAGTAACCCAGACAGGAATATTTGTTAAATGTCTAATAACTGCTTACAATATAAATTCCAAGACCCAAGACACCACACACCAACTTTTCAACGAGTCTAAGTAACAGGCAGTGGGCCTTATCGCCAATGCACATGTCCAGTTTGGCGACTATGGGCGCACCAATGATGTACACCAACTTTAAATATAAACTTGATGAAATTTTACTCACTAGCATCCTAGATGAAAGCTGGCAGGGCAACGATCGCAGCATATCAGATCCCCACCCTCCCCACACGCGTCGCAAGAGTCATGGTTGTGTCCTTTGCCTGGTCTCTTGTAGTAAGGATGCTGCGGTTTTTTCGGTTTTTGAGTATTAAGGTCTTCATCCGGTGGTTTTATTAATGCTCTAATAAGCTAAAATGAATAAATAAATGTTTAATGAACGGACGAGTATAAGAAATTAGTAGCAAAAAATGGCGCCACGACTATGAAAATAATGCTAAAAGTTATCCAATTCATAATTACCGGCATAAGTCCACCCGAAGTATCCAGGTCATAGCTTACATTAGACATTATTAGTGAATAAACAAAGTATTTTACCAAAACAAAATTGTGTTGAAAACAAATCGACTGATTTGAAGCGCTGTCACGAAATGCTAAAATAAATCTTTATGTCTACAAAGTTTATTCAAAAAAACACAATTTAAGTTAATGAAAGTTATTTCAATCCAAAAGAAATAAGCAGCAAAATAATTGACAGTAAGTAGTAAATAAAAGTTTGTAGGTTTCATTTACAATTCACGTTAAAATGAGAGCGTTAAAGCCTACGGTAGTGATGCGATGAATAGTATACACAAAAAGTATCGATACCTTTTGGTATGCGATGGACAGATGTTAGAATTTTACTATTTTACCAATTTCTTTTTACAGATCTTAGCTAAGTAAACTTTTGACTTTTCATCTTAATAATAGATTTCTGCAAAATTGACTGGCTGACTCTTTTAATGACATTTTAGTACGATATCGCCTGAGCGAATAATGGGCGCACCAACTTAAATGACTTCTCGGTTCTTCATATACCTCCTCATGAGGGATATCCACGTCCATGAGAGTTTCTTCCATGAGCGCTTCTTCCATGAACTCAACAAGGTAAGTTCAGACCAATTTGGAGACGATACGACGTTACTGACTCAGAACGCATAAAAACTGTCTTTTAATAGTGGCTGCCTATGACCAGTGACGATCACGCGCTAGAAATTTGGCTTAAATAGCGAATATCATCTCCGGGGCTCGTTCCCACAGCCAGTAAACGCGGCAAGAACTTGAGAACTTTTCTTAAAGCTCACATTAAACTTTTGAGAATGATGGTTAAGCAAAAACAATAATTCACTTGTATGGATTAAACGCAATAGGTCATGTTATTTTTTTTCTTCTGAGAGTGCCTCTCCGATTGCCGAAAATTGGCGGCCTATTTAGTACAACTCTGAATGACTTTAATAAATGTAATTATGAAAACTTGCGGACTGAGCTCCACTGTACTCATTGGGAAACCATTCTTAGTTAACCAATTTTATACAACAAATCCATTGACACTAGAGTATTTCCAGACGTATGTACGTATTATATCACATTGCAACAATTATAGGCCAATCATTAAATTGTCTACTTTTGCAAAATTATTTGAGTCTGTTCTGTATAATATATTCTGTTCTTTCCTTAAGTCAATAATATCTTCCAAACAGCGTGGATTTGTTTCGGAAGGTCCACAACTAGTAATCTATTGGAATATAAAAACTTGCTTTAAAACGGAGTACATGGAAACGTATTATGATGGATGACGGGGTACATGGAAACGTATTATGGGTGAAATCCTATCTAGATAAGAGAAGTCAGCTTGTAGCTAATAATGATATCTATCTCAACCTGCTGCGGCTCCATCTGATGTACCCCAGGGATTTCATTTGAGCCCATTGCTCTTTGTAGTTTTTATTCAATGACCTGGTGGAACCATTTTCATCATGCTTATTATATGCAGATGATCTTAAAACTTTTCGAATTATTAAAAGTACTGACGATAGTATATTGCTCCAACGTGATCTCTTGACAGTTATCACGAGGTGTGTAGTAAATAAAATGACACTAAATATTGATAAATGCTTTGTTGTATCTTTCACTAATCTTCTTCTTATAAGAGTGTCTCTCCGACTTGCGAAGGTTGACATCCAATTCAGCACAAGTCTCCTCCTCCTTCGCGAAGTGCAGTAGTTCTGGAGCACTCGCTATCCCGGTCCACTCCCTGATTTTTTAGACGTAGCCAAGGCTTTCTTTTTAACCAACTTTTAATTTGCCCGCAACTTTTCCCATCATGATCAGCCTCATGCCCTGACCCAGGTAAGCAACTTTTCTACCTTTGACGGTTTGCAAAAGTTCACGTTTTTGCTTGACTTGTTTGGAAAACCTCGTCATTGGCCACCCTTTGAGTCCAGCTAATAGCGAGCATCCGTATATATGACTACATTTCGAACGCTTCTATACGTCTTCTGAGGTTTTCTTAAAGCGTTTAAGCCCCACATCCGTATAGAAGAATAGTCCAGATGTAACAGTGGAGTATTCTAATGTGCAAGGAAAGTTTAAGGCTGCGATTACAAATCAGTCTTATATTTCATCATGAATCAGTTTTAACATTCATTGAATCACTTTTATATAAATATATATATATTTTTACTTAATAGTAAAATTATATTGCGACTAAAATTACATAAAATCATTACAAATTGTAGCCTTCATGTTATTTCGATGTATAACCTATATAACTGTAAAGTTTCATCCAAATCCGTCCAGTAGTTTTTTCGTGAAAGAGTAACAAATATACATCCATACTCATAAACTTTCGGATTTATAATATTAAGTTGGAAGTAGGAAGTAGGATATATTTTTACTTACATTATAACTGCACAATTCAGTGCAAAAATGTTATTAAAAACTTGGGTGTATATTTTGATGATTAATTAATTTAAGCGTCACTATGATGATGTAATTAATAGATGTAACAAGCTCCTTGGTTTTATATTTTGAAACACCAAAGTATTTCGTAGTCATCGTGTACTTGTACATTTGTATTACACACTTATAAGGCCCATTCTGGAATACAACTTAATTATCTGGTCCCCATTTTAGAAAGTCCATAGTGATCGCATCGAATGTATTCAAAAGAAACTGCTCAATACGTTGAGTTGTAGAAATCATGAAAATCGTACACTTAAATCATATAAAACAAATTGCGAAAATATAATATGCAGTCACTAAAATAGCGTCGTGATTGCCATGATTTCATTTACTTATATAAAATAATCCGATCGCATATTGACTCTCGAAAACTGCTCTCACTTTTAAATTTTAACACCTGCATTAAAACACAAAATCCCCATAAATTGTTTAGTATTAGATCTTATCCAAATAATATATCCCGTGCTATGCATTTGTCGCCTATACAATAATATTATATAATATATTAATCACCACAGTATCTTCGATATGAAAATATACCAATTAAAGCGATCGCTCCATGATATTTTTGGCAGCCGATAGATTGCGAAATTATTATTCTTCTTTTTTTTATTTAATTTTTTCTGTTTCATTTTATAATATTTCATTATTACATAGGTAATCGTATTGTCAAAATGTAACCATGCTGTGCGCAAATTTAAAGAGTTATAGTCAGGGCATTTAGTTATATTATATATTATTCTTTCAGACTGTAACTTGTTTTTGTGCCTAATAAATAAATAAAATAAATATTAAAATATTTAAAGTCACATCTTGACAATCTCTTCAGGAATTTAATTCAGAAGAACCTTTCATGTAAATTAATTAATTTAATAAGCTTACCATAGATTATTATATTAAGTGGGATTGCGGCATACTTCCCTTGCTTCCTGCAAAGTAGTGAAGTAGGGAAGTATGCCGAGGTCGTTGCAGAACGAGATCTGTGGTCTCAGCCTACCCCTACTGGAGACCGGCGTGATGATACGTATGTATGTATGTATAAATGATTTACAAGAGATCTTTGGTCGTTGTATAATCAATAGAACAGATCATAAATATTATTTCGAATTTTCCTAGCAATGAGTTAGGAATCAATATTTGCTTAGTACATAAACCTATCTACTGGCGTCTATTTTACGAAGTAGTTGGAAGTTATAAATAAGACCAAGAATATTTTGTTTTGCTTTATCGAAACAAGGGTAACAAAGTGTTTCTTTTATAAGCATCATCCTTTTATAATGCCTTGTCGAAATCACAATAAAATTATTAAATATATGTGCTTGTAGTCTGAAAAAGAAAACAGACTAAATTACATTTAATAATGTATAAATTAATTTTATTAATGTATAAATTTTATTAATGTTTATTATCTTTTTTTATCATTGCGATATATTTAAAATGTAGATTATATAGAATAATAATATAGAAATAATAATATAGAAATTTCGTAAGCGGATATGCGTTACAATGCTATTACTTTTAAGTGGCAACATTTTTTCAACGGAAACTGCCACTTCTCTGACGTCATGGGCGGAGTTTAGTTGAAGATCGAATTCGGATTCGGTTGGCGGGCGCGGCCATCTTGGTGAATAAGTGACCTGGCGATTTGGTTTTAGTTAGTGAAAAATCATTTGTCATCCAAAATGTCGGAGAGGGAAGATAATGTGTATAAAGCTAAGCTAGCCGAGCAGGCTGAGCGCTATGACGGTAAGTACATATTTTTAATTATTTCTTTAGTATTCGAACAAAATTCCTTGGTAATTTCGCCGACAGTTGAACGACGAATTCTTGATACCTTTGAAAAAAATATAGGGGAATTATAACAAATATTCATTAGTGTCCGTTGTTAATGTAAAATTTATATAATACATTTATTTTCAACCCTTAAATTGGATGAACTGAAACAAATCAATGGCATTCGTTAGGCTTGGTCAGCGATCGATGCGTCATCCGCCGGTGGGATGCCCTTTACGTTTTTTACATTATTAAGACTGAAAAGAAACCCTTATGACTCTCCGGATAGCTTCTAGATTATAAAATTAGTGTATAGCATGGATTTAAAGCTCTAACTATTGTACATATGAAATAGTTTCAATTTGTGTGAATAATTTCGACCTTTTTTTTCCCTATGAATGAGAATAAAACATCGATCGATGTCACCCAGATCATTGATGCATAGCGCACCTTAGAACTAGCAAACGAGATATCGGAATGTTCTAGATTTTTATTTGTCTTCAACTATAATCAGACGTTTGAACCTCGTCAACCAGCAAATTTCACCCATTGTTAACAATTTTACGTCTTATGAGAGGCTCTCAAGTTTAATCACTTATTCATTGCTTGAATTTAGATAAACCGCCCATTGTAAGGTTATCTCAGCTTACGACTTTCACGAGCTCATTCGGCAGACACTGTGACCCAGTATCTGAGCACGACACGAGCCTTTTAGACAGCACTGAGACATGCGGTGTAACAAAATGTACCGGAATTTTTATTTATGAATAGCGCAAAAAATATAAGTTATAATGTCGCCGGTTATTGATTTCTGACAAAACTGCATATTCCGTTACAATAGAATCGACATTAAAGTGACATTCATTCTTAGTCTTTATAAATTGCACCTTTCGACATTCTTATTAAACGTTAACTGATTAAAATTTAAAGTTTCTTTTCTCACTTTCTCTTTATTCGTTTTTATGTGGGCGAAATTACAGTTAAGCTTGGCATGAATTTGAAATTAATTACAATCGATTTTTGCGCTTTAACAGTAAATAAAGTATTTTAATGTTTTAAGTTTTTTAATTTACATTAAAACGTTATTTATATGAAGATCAAATAGGTAAATAAAAATTCATTAAAGATTTATAATTATTTAAACTTGCACTAGAAATTACATAAATAATTTAGCAAATATTTTTTTACCAATGATAAAATATTTTAAATGAAATTAATGAATGAAAAAATATGTTAAAATACTTAGATTTAATATGCTAAAACTTTACAAAAAGATTTGAAGAAAATGTGTCAATTTTATTGATCATATAAGACAATGCAGTAATATCAATCATATTGCTAAACTATTATATAAGTTTAGGTCATTTTATAATGTCAAAGGTTTTAGAAAAGGGCAACTATACAATTCAACTTTACAACTAAATAAATTATTGTACTGTACAAAGTCACAGTTTGTGTGGTTGTCCAAAAATGGATACTTGAAATTTGCCTTTTTACATATTTTGTCCAAAATGTTATAAAATTGAAATGAAATAATAATGCAAATTAATGTCTCTTAGGTAATCTTTTCGAAGAAATAGGACTAAAACATTTTTAAGTTATTCAAAGTTTTTGTTTGAATTCTAAAGTATATTGTCAATTATGCCAAAATGGTCTTATTATAAGGTTTTTTTAGTCTGTAGATACTAACTATAATTAGTGTGTCCCTTTTGGATAAGTGGCCTGGGTTAATGTCCTTTACTCCTGAAAGAGTTCTATGATAAATAATTGATATCATAAATACATTTTGATTTTAATTTATTGCAGAAATGGTGTTGGCTATGAAGAATGTTGCCTCCTGTAATGTGTCAGATAATGAACTAACTGTGGAGGAGAGGAACCTACTGTCGGTGGCTTATAAGAATGTCATTGGTGCCCGACGAGCATCCTGGAGGATAATTTCCTCAATCGAACAAAAGGAAGAAACAAAAGTATGTATATTATTTTAAAAAATATTATATTATTGGTCTAATTATCACAATTCCAAAAAAAAATTTTTTTCTCACTTCTCCATCTACTGAACAATCATAAAGCGTATACAATGAAATACTTCTTATTTACCTAATGTAAAATGTAAAAATACCTCTTTTTATAACTAAAGTAAGAATTAGAACAAAAAGAAAAGAATTTCTCAATCAATAAAAGAATATAATTTTTTCAGTGTTCCTGAAAATTTCTTATATGGACTTAGAATTCTGATAATTAGGCTTAAGATAAGCTTTAAAACATAATATTGGAACTGTTTTATTTCCAAACTCCATTATGAGAAATGGAAATGGGCCTCATTGTATGTGAGGGTTTCGAAACATACTCTGCCATGGTACTCCATTCTGAGCATTAAACTTTGAAAATCAAGAAACCTTTGAAGAAGAAAGGTTTTATACCATGCAAGCTTCCTTGTGATTGTCCTTTCACCACAGCGTGCCTTAGTGTTGGATAATAGATAAAATAATAATCCATATTCAAATATAAATGGCAATTTCAATAACAAATGTAGGATCTCAATTAAGTTTGCTTAAGTCTTAAAACTTAAATGTTACATAACCTATTATGCTATTATGATCTAATTATCATTGGCCCTCAATATTTCTGATAATTTATTACTTGTCTTGTAATAAACTCTATCATTTTCCTCTATCTTTTTGAAAAATATAATTTTTAAATATTTTTTTTAATTTTTTGCATTTTGTCTATTTCATGTATTATGATGATTAAAAAGATGTATAACTAAACTGGAAAGTTGACAATCATAATTTATTCTTTGTATTATAAACAAATTAAGATTGCCATGCTATATATTAATAATTACAATAATAATTTCCTTTGATATGGTATGGTGGTATGTTGCTACATTTGAGGTCTACATTCTTCTTAGCCACCCATAATTTCACACACCCTAGGTTAGACAATGCATATACAGTGCCCTTAGTATTGCAGAGAACTTGTGAAGGGGTGATTACTTGCCATCAAGTGACTTCCTTGCTTATTTGACTACTACTTCTATATAAAAATTGATTAATCAGTACATGTGCTACTCAAGTATAGGATTAACCCTTTCTTATTCTGACCTGACCTATTTACATATTGATCCACAAACTGTATTCAACAAAGCAGGTGTGGCTAACTTAATTAGACACAAGATCTTTCGTTTGTTAACTAGACTGTGTGATCTATGTATTTCATAATCAGTACTTTGTCATGATAAACTTCACATTTAATCATATTTGACACAGTATTCAAATTATATAACAAGGGAAAACAACAAAATTGAATATTATTCTTAGTATACAGACTAACTGTAATAAAGTTGCTCTAAAATCTATACAGTCACTCGCTATAATTAAAATATAATCATATAAATTAGTCAACTTTAATTTCACCACCATTTTTAATAGTGCTTGCTTGAATAATTAAAAAGATTGATATCAGAGTGAGAGAGAGATGAAAACTAATATTTGTCAGTAAATGAAAACTACATATATATTACTTGCATAGTGCTTGAGGAAAAGAATCTTTTCGTTACAAACACTAAAAAATTTTTTCTCAAAGACTTCTCAAGAAGGAAATTAAAATTTTTAATATAACAATAATGGATTAGTAGACACTATAAATGTACAATTTTCCTGAAAACTTAATTATAAATTGATTCAACTCTCAATTTGTACACTACTCATTCAATTGTTGAAACAAATTATTCAATTAATTAATTTGTAATTGGCACTGGAATTTTAAATAATGGATAGAAAATTTTGTATATCGTTAAAACTGGCAGTTTTTGAGTGATCAGATAGTTTCAAAAATTTTAAGTTTTTGGTCCTGGTGGTAAGATTTCATTCTGTGGTTTACAATGTTTCTCCTTTTTTGCGTCGATATTATAATAACTGGTGATAAGATTTCATATTATAATGAATCACGAGTGGAAGGGGTAATAGAGTACATTCATACAATAATTCAAACCTAAGTGTTTGTAGATGTGGTGTGTAACTGTGACATTCCTTCGTGTCGGTGTGAATCGACTACGGGAAAAATACCAGTAGTGTAGGACAACAGAAAATTCGGAACCACTGCACAATAAAGCTCGGATATGACTCACACATGACCCAATTAAAGAGGGTGACTGCAATGCTCCACCCCTATTCAAAATGTTTCCCGTAAAAATATTGTCGATACGTAACACCTTTTTTTAGTTTATATTTCAATTTCTATTGATACATATTTCTTATTTTAGACCCCTCATAATCTCTAAATACACTCAACCAATCCAAATAAACCTGTTATGTATTAACGGTTGAATCGCATACGCTATTACATCTTATATATGGACGCAAAAAAATCGAAAACGCTGTAAATGACACGTAAAATTTTTTTGCATATTCGAATCAGAAAAAAATACTACGTCAAATGGTCTGAGTCTCACAGTTCTACGAACAATAGCAAATTTTGTATAGTGTTGAAACTGACTGTTTTTCAGTAATCAGGTACAAAGTTTTAAAAATCTGTAGTTTTTGGTTTCTGGTAGTAAGTTTATTTTTGTGGTTTACTACGTTTTTCCTTTTTTGCATCGATATTTTAATAAAGTGCGTTTTTATTATTTTTACTTTATAATCATTTTGCGCAAAGGGTAATAATACGAACTTGTATAGGTGTAAGCTTTTAAGTACATGAAGAAACATTTTTTTTCTGTTGTCCGTATACATTATTATATATAGATAGATGTAAGGCAGGTTTGGTAAGTTACAAGGTAATTTTTTTTCTTTAAGACAATCGTTCAGTCTCTTCACACTAAATTAACTAGTGAAATTTATCAAAAACTCTCATAAACTTTGCAATAATCGAATAGTTTATTATAATACTATCCTTTTTGGTTTTTAACTATCTGCGATAAAATTGTCTTTAATATTGCTGACTAATGTATACACGTCTTTAGTACGATTCATAACAACGCCCATAACTGCTTGAGTCAAGTTTGTTAACGCTAAGTACAATGTACGCAACGTATAGTGTGGAAGCTTATCTAAGTATTGATTAGCTTGCGTAGATTAATTCAAACTCGTTATATTTTGACATAAGAAATTACATTTCATTTGTCAAACGGCAGTCCATTCTAATTTTACTACAATATAATAATGACGTTCCTTTGGACGGAGACGAAACGAAAAAAATATTGAATCGACACTCATGCGTGAATGTAGAACTTAATTATTTAGTCAATGCCTACTTATTTTATCGTTACAATTATTATTAATTGTGCATAAGTTTATAATCAGCATTGAATGAAAACACTCGTACTCATGCACGCTCGCGGGCCTATCTCGTACCTAATTCATAACTCCCGCATAACATCTATCATGCGGTAAGGGAGTGGCTGAAAATCAGCGCAACAGGGGAATCCCTTCCCTTGTTAGCAGAAGCTGAGCCATTTCTTTTACTTCTTATTCTGGAAAATAAAATATTTTATTATTTATTTTTTCCTTATTTTATATATTTAATTATTTGCTTTCTTTCTAGACGACTAAGAACGAATACCAGTAACAGCGTCTACCTGAGTAATTAAAATTATCCTCTAATTCACAGTCCGTCCGCAAAGCGTGGGTGGGGTTTACCGCATTATATGAGAGACAGGTCAATGTCGACAGAGGGACTCGATTAATTTATTAGTGTGATTGAATAATGAACAAGTAATATAAAAAAAATAAGTCAATTCCTTCTATTAATTAAATTTAATGAATGAATTAGGATTTGTATACTGTATTAACATCAAGTCCACACTACAAGTTTAAAAAATTTATATTTGAACTTGAGTGAATTAATAAAAAGTATTTTATTAACGATTGAAAACTTGAACAATATATATAATATGTATAAACATATATAGGGTGTGAACTAATAGTGAAATTTGAAAAAAAAAGAAGTGAAACGTGTAATAAAAATTGTAATATGGCAGTCGCTGTGCGCTCTTGCTTATGACGTAAAAATTTAATGAAAGCTGAAAATGGGATCAATATGCGCTGCGTGTCGGAAACTGCGAAATGCCCCGCGGGTATTAAGGGCTCACTAGCTCTCCCGCTACTCTAAACTTGTTTATATGATATTATGTAATATATGAATATAACAATATTACAATCTATTATATAAAAGTTTAGGTAATGTTTTTATGTGATAACATACTGCACACATTTTTTTTTTTTTAATGGCCATTGGATATAACTATTATGCCTGTGTCAAGTATAATAATATCAAATATTTTGAAATGTACTTGATAGCAATGTACTCTTGCAGTCAAGTTAAAAGACACGATACACGTACACGTATTTTTTTTTCACTTCACTTTGATACCTTTATCAAACAATAAGTAACCTGATGTTAACATGAGATTATTAAAATAAAAAAAAAAACATCAGTTAATGATGAAATCCAAATTTCCTTTTCAATTTTTTTTTCTCATTTTTTAATTTTAAATCGTCAATATTTTTTAAAAACAATTCTATATTGTAGCTTACACTACTGCACTCACTTTGTTAATCGTGAGATCTCGGAGCAAACTATTTTTCCGTTCCTTTATATTTCTCTTCTTTCAACCAACCTTGCGCAACCATCGTTGCCTATCGTTGTAATCCCCACGCTCGGCGGGTGGATTAAGAGTTGCATATTAGTTTTTATTACTCAGGGAGATGTTGCTAGCTATCTAATGGTATTTGCTACCAAGTTGCCTAGTGCAACCTCCTTAGGAATAAAATGCGGCTCTATCCTCTGGCGGCCCGCCGGCCGGCAACCACAAAGCAGTACTCAAAATACCTTTTTTTTTATAATTCTTATGCTTTTTTGTTCAGTACAATGTCGGGTGCGGCTAAATCAATTACGCGAATTTGACTAAAACGTAGAAGGCTTTGAGAATGGTTAAGGTTATTTATCTTTAAAAAATATCGGCTTCGTCCTCGAATATCTAACTCGAGTAGTTTTTTCGATTACGTTATTACTCAATCGAAAATGTTAAAGTGGATCACTGTGGAAAAAACGTGAGGCAGGAGGCCATAACGCAGTATCACTCTACCGATTTCACGTTAAATGAGTTTCATGACATAATTGGTCTTTGATTACGGTGAAAATGAAATCACCGAAAATAATAACAGTAATGAAAATTATTAAACATAATGAACGAAGGGGGGCTACCGTACACTTTAATCAGGTCCCATATCAGGACTGATGCCCATGGCCTGGATTTAAGCGGGAGCATCGGCTTCCCCAGTCTTTCACTGCCACTTGCTGTTCGTAAGTGCGTAGATTTAGCGTCCTTCGATGACTGACTTGATTAGATGTGGCCACGTCCTTATTTTTAGTCGGTCCCTTTACTCATCCCCGATTCATCCGCCTGCAGGCCGGTAACTGAAGGATTCTATGCAGTCCCTCAGGAGGAGGATGGGCCCACGCCCCATCAATAATTGGGCGAATGCATAAAGTATTAATTGATGTGTGATATGTTATCGCCGCGCTTGAAAAGTAAATGTCCGCGAAATCTCGAGATGGTGCCATACTGAGGTTTGGAGAAATTACGTCATTCTTGACGTAACGGTCGTGCATATGATGGTGCCCAATGCGAGTTTTGCAGGTGCTGAATCTCTGTGAACTCTAATGGGTGTTTAATAGTCGAAACGTAATCGGACATTTTGTAGACTCACAGTGTTATCCTGGTGAGGAGATGGGATGTCAATAGCATATAAGTAAAATTTTTAAATCCAAACGTAACAACAAGTATTCTCGCTTACTATCCAGCTCGGCTTTTTAGCTTTACAAGAAAAAATTCAGTTTCTTTATTTCTCGTTTTCCTAAACTCTGAGAAATGGAAGGAGCGTTGGATTATCCTCAATGTCTCGAAATATGATTAGCGTAATACTCATTCTCACACTCACGTCATTCCCCCACGGAACCCACGATAGGTATCAGCGCTGTAACTTGCCATCCATATTAAAACTTAATGTTCGAACAGATTTCATATTTATATCCCATTGGCATAAAATAGCACTCGTTAACTTTTGAAGTTGTATCTCAATAAGAAGATTGACGTCGTATTTTACTGATTTTATGAAAAAAATTTAAAACATATGACGTCAATCTTCAATGAACTTAGTGTAGCTTTAGAACTTAATCCATGGGAATTAAAGTAAGCTTTAAGCCGACGACCGATTGGCTAAGTGGCGGGGCACCCTGCACACGAATTTAATGGTCGCGGTTTCTATCTCACATCGGCATATATGTATGGCCGTAGGGGTATGTATTCCGAGTCTACCGACAGACTCATAAACCATCTGCTACGCTTAACTGACTAACGCTTCCTTTGCTGTACAGGTACCACACCTCATCACTCATCCTGAATGTACTACTAGCCTCTCGATTTGTGGAATCGACATTTAATAAATCACCGCATCTTGATACAATACTAGAACCCGCGACCATTGACTCCGAAAGCTTGCTTGCTACTGACCTATTTATGTAGGCTTAAAGCTTTTTTTTCTCAGCCCGTTTATGCTTCACTGCTAAGCACGAGCCTCTCCATTTCTGGAGGAACGGACGTTAACCCACCACGCTTGTCCAATGCGGATTGGCAGAGTTACTAAACTCGGAATAAATATCTATAGGCCATACATATATTTATTCCGATGCGGGGATCGAACCCGCGACCATTGACTCCGCGGGCAGAGGGCCCCGCCACTGAGCCAATTGGTCGTCAGATATCACTTAACGTTTGTGAAATAACGACTGTTTAGTGCTCACAGAAATATCACAACAAAAACTGTCAGTTAAGTTAAAACAAAGTATTGTACCTCCATAGTCATTAAACTGACGGTAGTCCTTAAAAAGTTATAACAACGACAATTTCTACATGAAAGAGCAGTTGGAAACAAGGCCGCCATTAGGAATATAGATTATTGACAAAGGATTTGTTTCCCTTGACGCTTGTTAGAAACAAACGTCGATCTAAACTTAACAGCGCGATACAACTTATCGTATCGAAATTGGTTGACAAGGGTAAGGAATTTCTGACCAACTGAAATATAACTCAAATTGAAGTAATATAAAGGACGTTGAGTTTATATTATCGTCATAATATACTTATATTACATGCATCTATTTATCTGTGCTTAATTAATTCTATAAAATGGAATGTCTTTCTGGTCATCTGTGATCTTTCTCTATTTATTAATTACTGCATTGTAAGTGAAAACAATAAAGGCGTAATTTTACAACTTCACCGTTCAGACACTCAAAACGAAACTGATAGAAGTTATATTGTCAATAGATTGATGTTTGACAAATGAATCTTACGTTGGAGAAATAAAGGAGTTACAAATAAATATTTTTATAAAAATTTCATCATCATCATTTATTACCGGAAATAATATAAGTAAAAAAATAATAATATGATGACAAAAATCAGCATAAGACTGGCTGACTAGATAAGAAAGAAATCCGACTATATTTCTTTCTTTTTTTTTTTAATAATGGTTGGCTTATATTTTTTATAGATTATCTTGATACGAATATTTTCAGTATGTAGCTTTCAACTCAACGCACTCAATAGCTACATAAATGCAGTTTTATAGCACCTTATGGTATTGGGGTCAGAATATAAGTCAAGGTTTACTTGGCTGAGGTCAGTTTTATTATCGATCACAGGTGGATTTCGCTTGCGCCGCTTCGTTAGACTAGTGTACCTGCCGTTTATAAAAACCATTTCGCTAATGTGTTTTATCTATACTGCAATTATATAACACCATATAATATAATATGTAGTTACATATCATGTTAATTATACTAACGATTACGGGCGTCTAAATCTATTCGATCGAAATATATCGATACTTGGATTCTTTCTTTTTGGTTTTTAAATGGTTATTATATAATTTTTTTATCAGCGTTTTATGTCAGTTTAGTTTACAAGCGTCTTCAAATACAGTCTAATAACGTTACGATTTGATTATATAATAGTCGCTTTACCAAAATTTCATTTTGAAGAGCATAGTATTGCTGATGTAACTGACAGTTTACATAAGTAAAAAACCTAACGTGACATAGAATATGCCCTAAAATTTTGTTTTTTATTCTGTATTTTAATATTATTTATTATATATTTTTTCTTTTTACATTATATGGCATATATAAACTTAAATTAAGAGTTTTAAATGCAGAGCATAAAAGGACATTAAGCAGATTAATCTACTAGATGACAAAAATCATGATCGACAAAGTGGTATTTTTTTTTAAATTTAGGAAACTGAATTCGTCTTTATCATAGTAGTAAAAATCGTTTCAATAGAAGAATACTGAAATGTCGATACTCAGTGTCGATGTAGAGATGACTTCTGCAGAGCGGCTAAAATACTTTGGCGGAGACTTGTTTTTTCCAGCAGAAGATCAGACGATGATGAATCATATTTTTATTGCCGTTCCATAATCTATAAATTTTGGTATGTGATTCTTGGCATCGAATAAGGTCACTCTATTTCTTCCCTTGGTGTAAGGCGACATACGAAGTGAATACCAGTGTATGTCCAGCAGCGTCTATTTTCATACATATGATTACGTCTGTTTCCCACACAGGCAGTCACCAAAGACCTCTATCTGCTACTATCCCGTCACACATTCTTTGCTTCATTCACAATTATCATTCTCTTCATACAAGCTCGTCGATTAAGGGTTCGTGCACCTGGCCCTATTGAGAACTTCAGCAATTTGGTCAAGGAATGTTTTTCCTTTGTCTTCCCCTACCGACCCTTCCATATCCATCCTCATCGTAAATTGTTTTGATGATGATGCTAATATAACGATTTAAAACCATTTTTTGATTAGCTTATCCTCTTGCCGAGCTTCTTTTTGACATCCAATCTCCAATAATGTCCTGTTACGACTGAGTTGATTGATTCTCATAATCAACAAGTAATCGATTTGTGGTCTAAGGTGAAAGAATAGCGTAATTAAATGTGTTGTTTGTTTCGCAGGGTGCTGAAGACAAACTCAGCATGATCCGAGCGTACCGCAGCCAAGTGGAGAAGGAACTTCGCGACATCTGCTCAGACATCCTCGGCGTGCTCGACAAGCACCTCATACCCAGCTCACAGACCGGCGAATCCAAAGTCTTCTACTACAAAATGAAGGTACTACATTTTTATTTTAAAAGAGATTTTATTTATAGTCTCTAAAAAACGAGATTTGAACTTCAACACAGTTTAGTAGTTAAATATTCTTACTACTGAGTTTAACAGTAGTGAATATTTGTTTCTATATTTCTATATACTGTGTACTGTTACGTACGGCTGGAATTTGTGGTATTTTTGTTCTCTTTATTCCTATCATTTGAAATTAGAAAGTTTTTTAATCCAAAATATACTTAAAAAGACCAATAACTGAAGCATAAATATTCAAAAAAATTATGTCAAATTAATTAATACTCAGCATTATAAGACTCAAACAAAGAATTAGGCAACACAATTCCAAAGAAATTATAAAAATTCTTAACAAATTAATAATATTATATAACGTAAGAAGAGGAAAAGAGATAATTATTAAATTAATATAAAACAATCGTGCTCTTAATAGACTCTAAAGTCTAGTCTTAAATCAGTAGAGAACCGTTTCAGATTATTTCTCACAAAGGGTGTATTTCACACAAATTTGAATAAATGTAAATATGTATTATACAAATATTTATTCCGTCCGAGTCCGATCCGAGTCTGGTAACACCGCCAATCCGCATTGGACAAGCGTGATGGGTTAACGTTTGTTCCTCCGGAGATGGAGAGGCTCGTGCTCAGCAGTGGGAAATATATGGGCTGTTAAAAAAAATTGTATTTATCCCGATTCCGGGATTGCACCCGCGTTTAGTGACTTCTGAAGCTGCATCTCTGCTACTGAGCCAATTAGTCATCACCTCTCCATCTATTTTCCTTCCTCTTGCATTATTTATTATAAAATCTGAAACGAAAAAACGGATAGTTTTTTCGTTTCAGATAATTTTTCTTCGTGACGATATAGTATTTTAAATCTTATGTAATAAATAAGGGCTGGAGTACTTAGAAATGAGCGTAAAAGCAACGAACGAACCTCTTAAGCCGCGGTGATTATAATCATATTAAGATAACATCTCGACAAAATATTTCAGTGATAAGATTAGATTAGTTAGGAGGTAGTCAGATATTTCTTTAAATTGATTTCACTAATGATATGACGTACATACGTCGATATCCCCAATTCGTCCTCCACGCGTGGGGACTATGGAAACACTCCTCAATTTCGATGGAAGCCAATGTCTGGCAACTAACTGGCTGCGAGATTAAACTCACTTACTATACAAACTGCATAAAATAATAGTATGCATAAATATAATCATTATTTATTGTGTTTTTGTAATTCTAGAATCCTTCATACATAAACATATAGTCACGCGTGTCTTCCTGTAGGGTAGGGTAGGTAGGGCAGAGACCAGAGATCTCCATCCGCTACGATCCCGACACACCTCCTCTGCTTCCTTCACACTCATCCATCCCAGAGGAAGGCCTCTCACATTCATCGTAGCGAAATGGCTCTCCGTTCGTCGCTTCTCACCCTTAAAAACATTTAATAAAAATAGCTGTTAAAAATATTTTGCTCTTTTACTATTTATGGTTTATGATGTAATTAATTTTTGATAAGACCTGTTGTCCACTCCCATAAATGTAAAGTTCTCCAAGTTATCGGGGGTTTAAAGTAGTCTAAACAATTTCTTACAAATCCTCTATCTTATCGTGAGCGTAAGTATCCTTCAATTTACGTTTAGCTGACTCCGAGATTAGTTTTAAACTAATAGCTCCTCACTTGGGAATCCTAGTCTAAACTTTGATCCTATCCTATTTAGGGTACCATTATAAACACATCCAACACATTCCGATCGAATCCGAAAGATATCATCCTGATATAGAGATCAGACCCGTCGTGACTTGTCATAAATTTTGTCAGTGAGCAATTTGGGTTGTCCAAATTTTTGGTTAGAATAGTTTAACATTGATTCAAAATATCAATTATCCTGACTGAGCTTACTGTAATGTAATTTTGAATTTGTAAGTTATGTTAAATTTATTTGATCGTTATAAACTAGAATATATTACTAGTATTTGTGCTATATATAGTAAAATAATATTGGACAGCTCCGGATGGATTTTTACTATTATTAATGGAGTCAGGCGTTACTTTGCGGAAATCCATCACTATGTGGACAGTCAAAAGTTTTACTTAGCTAAGATCCGTGACAAGCAAAACAATAACAGAAAATTAAGAATGTGTGTTTTCTGCGCTGGATGAAGTGGGTTTATTCGGAACTCAAACCAAAAACTTACCGAAAATCGGTCATCAATTCTCCACCCACCAACCACTATACACAACACCAAACACACATTACAACTTTTCCATCTTGTAAACGACACGTGTTTCGTCCCAACACGAGGCATCTTCAAGTATAGTAGACTCTACGGAAGACAACCGAAAACCGAAAACTTTTCGGTGTTTGGTGTTGTGTATAGTGGTTGGTGGGTGAACAATTGATGGCTGATTTTCGGTAAGATTTTAGTTTGAGTTCCAAATAAATCCACTTCATCCAGCGCAGAAAACACATTATTTTCTGTTATTGTTTCGCTTGTCGCGGATCTTAGCTAAGTAAAACTTTTGACTGTCCATATATGGATATTTACTACTAAATCCATTTGGCTCGAAGCATACATAACCTTTGACAAAAAGCGGAGGTGTATTGCGAAGGCTCGGTGCCGGAAGTAGTGATGTCAGACGTCCGTGTTGTGTCGTCGACGGTTTATTCACGTATTCTACTCGAGTTAGTCACGCGTTACACACTCGACAACGTAGTGGACGTTAAATAAAAAAAAATAGACTGACTTCACGTTGACAAAAGTCTCAAATAATGTTTGGTAAATGTTTAGATTTGCTACTGCGGTTCGCTCGATGAGTTTTGAGTGACGGAAGCCCAACTCCTGTCCCCTTTATTGGCTGGCTTAAGGAGTCTTCCACTCCATCTTTTTCATGGATTTGATACCGGTGCTTATTCCCTACGACCTGTGTACTTCTCAGAGCTGTTCTCCTGGTTTTTAATGTTATGCTTTCCTGAATTGCTGAGCGTCTGAGATTTCACATCATCTCTGAATTAGGCTTAACCTTCTCCAGTGTCGGACCAATCGCTAGGGCCCGATTTCTTCCCCGAGGCGGCGGGGACGAATGCAGGAGCTCATGTGGGAGTGGCCTTCTCGTAGATGTGAGTGTATCGGTGCGTAGATCTACATATGCTGATAATCCTTCCATTATTCGAAGTTGCTCTGAAGTAGGCAATTCAATCTCTGTAGCGTTACAATGTACGTGAGCAGCGGTAGTTGACAGTCGGGTGACTTAAATGCCTTTTTTTTTCATAAATAATCATATTTTTATATGGCAATATCGTAGTTTTCTTTATTTTTATGATAAACTTTAACCCATTGATTGCCCTCTACGAGATATATTTTGATTTGTTCTAGAAATTAAGATCGATTACAATTGGTGACTGATTTTTTATATAAATATACGAGTGTTTTTTTTTTTCAATCAAAATATCTGTAAATGCCATTTCAATATTAAATCTTTAACTTAGTATTTTTATATTTCGCGAAATGTCATGTTTTCTCTAAAATAACATCTCGGCATACAGGACCAGATGTTTTAAATTTGTCAATGGGTTAATATACTGTCGCGTGATTCGTTTGAAGCGCTTACCAACTGGGTCGCGATTCCTTGTAGAATAACCTTTTGCAATAGTGAAAAACTGGATCAAGATCGATAATGATGAAGATTTATAACCACTGACTGACGTGAGCTGGCTATAAATGGCTGTAATGGCGAAACTAACAAGCATTTTTCGTTCATAATAAAACTAATATCATTAGAAGAAACAACGAATTCTTTAAATAATTTATAGCAAATTGATATTCAGAGAGAAAAAACAAAGAAATAAATTATATATGTTAAAAACAGTCATGGGTTGCTAAACAAAAATATTCTTTGAGTTTTAAAACATATGTAGTTTTAACTAACATTTATTTCAATGATATTTCGTTAATAAACTAAACATAATTAGAACAAAATCTAGGCTGGATACTTATCTTCTATATTTGGCTTATCATTAACATACTGATATAAAGGTTATCTTCATACAAAAATAGCCAGGTGACACGTAGTTATAAATATATAGAACCAGTAGTAATTAATTAATATAGAATCATAATTCGTACACATTCAATATATCCATCCCCACATATAATGCCTTACAAGTACTATGTTATAGCTGAACGTAATATTCGCGACCGAATCGGTTTGCGCTAATCCAATGTCACACGGAGACTTGATCTTCGATTAATATCCGATAAGTGTGCCCCTGATCTTATTGATATTAACTATTATCGGGCGATTGACCACCCGCGTAACGATAACGCGCCTTGTGCCGCCGGCTTAAGGTCGATGTTGGCTTGTTTTTGTCACGGGTGACTGGCGGCCGGGTGCACACAAAGCGTTAATTACACATATTTAGTTTTGACCTAATGATTTATGCCCTCGCTGCACTTGTAATAATAAGTAGAATAATCATGTTTATAATAAACTAGCTTTTGCCCGCGGCTTCGCTCGCGTGGAATTTGGTCTGCCACATTAAGTTTCGTGATAGATCATTTTAAATAAATACATATTTTTTACCTAATAGTAAAATTATATTACGACCAAAATTACATAAAATCATTACAAATTGTAGCCTATATGTTATTCCGATGTATAACCTATATTACTGTAAAGTTTCATCCAATTCCGTCCAGTAGTTTTTTCGTGAAAGAGTAACAATCATACATCCATACTCACAAACTTTCGCATTTATAATATTAGTAGGATTAATAGTAGGATTAATTAGTGGGATAGTAGGAAGTAGGACTTGTACCGACATAGATAAAAGCGATGAACATCTTTCACGTTTCCAATTCATGGACGGAAAAGATGCCCCCCCCCTTGTCTTACTACATACATTTGTCTCTTAAATCTCTGTCACATGTTTCACCCGTTTATGAGTAAAGAATATATTATTCTTAATTACAACACCAGGGTTGAGTCTTATACTTGCTGTACTCGGCTGATATGGCTCTCTGGTCAAGTGTTTCCAGTCGTGTCGTGAAACAGTGATGATAAAGAACAGTCTAATAAATCAATTTATGTTCGCATCACAAATGTACCGCTCGTTTACCAGCTCACGATCCGTTTAATAAGGTCTAATGAGGGTGACCACGCGCTTCCTCATTAGCGATCGCGTCAGACCGCGTCACTCCACCGCCGCCCTATTTGGTGTCTACATTACTCACGCCTGAGCCGTGGAGAGGTCATGGGGCAGTAATTTTTGGTGTTGTACTGATTTTAACCATTTACGGTGCAAAGAAATTCACGGTTGCGCGTGCCAAAAAAGACGTGTGCAAATCACTTCGGGGCGCGTTCAGGCAGAGTTCGGGAAGTTGCAGACGAGAATATAAACACACATCAACTGACGATAAAATGACGTATCTATGAATATTAACCATTATCGGTCACTAGCTTTTTATACGTGGGGTTTTATACGTAGCGTTCTCGCTAGGTTGTAGCTACTCATACAGTTTCCATTGACTTTATTCATTTTTGGGCTTAATATATTAAAAAATAATTGGAAACGGCTGACGATATATAACTGGAGATGTCAATTGCTCTGTTACGGATATTTAACCAATAAGGCAATAGTGCCTGCATTTCACACAGAGCGAGTTTCAACATCTCGTCTTGTCACCTCACACGTGACTAACTACCGCAGCGACAAAGTACTGGTGACACGTGAGAGGTGACTTACGACTGATAAGGTTTAAATGTACTTATTAATAATATTGCAGAATGAGATACTTTTTTAAACAGCTTGTAACTTTTCCTTCTGCAACAATCGCCTGACAACGTGTGAAACAGGTCGAACGATGATTTTACGGCACACAGAAGCATCTCGACGTGTGCATGGCACGTCTTTCCACCTCAAGTGTTTAATATATTCTGTAATAAGACTTCATTTCCCCCAGTCCGCGATGTGCCTTTAACCACTCTTACAGAAAATAATTTTCTAACAAGGCAAGATGTGGTCAAGTGAGTCATGAAAGTTTCTTACAATTTTGAACTTTGAATCATACACTGTTTTTTTTTATATATATACTTTCACGCCTATTCCCTGTAGGGGTTGGCAGAGACCACAGAGCTCCATCCGCTACCATTTATCGCAGCGAAACGGCTCTCGATTGGTCGCTTCTCGCCCTCGTGAGAATCAGGACATGACGGGTGGCGAACCACGTCGCTGTCATGTTTTCAACAAATTAAGTATATTAAATTCGTTTATGTTTACGTACACTGTTTATTAAAGAAAATAATATGATTTGATTTTATATTATCTTCTTTAATAAACAGTGTATACGAATACACCTAAACACAAATTTTTCTCTCACTCACATTCTTTATATAAAATCTGAAATGTGTTTGGTATGCTATCGGTTGGGTTAGTGCATTTAGAAATATAAGGGGCACGGATACATCTGTATATAATTAAACTAACCTGGGATAACCTGCAATATCGTATCTTGTCTCCTCAACCTTTGAACTGTGTGAGCGCCTTTGTTATGAAACAGACAACGTTCCATTTTCTTGTCCCAATTTCTTTCCCCTTACTATATTCCCTCTCATTATTCACAATTCTTCTAAAGAAGAATACAAAGAAAAGGAAAAAATATTAGCTCCTGATGAAGAACTGGATGTTCATTATTGGCAACGAGGTGGCGTAGGACAGGGCACGGGGGCGTAAGATCTGTTCGGAGGCCAAGATCCATTTTGGGTCGCTGCGCCAAGAAAGTTAATTTTTTTTTCTTTAGTTAGACCAAGTGATCCGCGTGCTCGTTTACCTATAGCTTCCATAAAAAAAGTTGAGAGAATCGTCAGTGTTAGCGGTTTTTATATATTGAAAAAAGCCTTACTATAAGTAGCGTAGATCGTCGCACCATCTAGGGCAGCTGGCAGAAATTTGATGCGTGAAGTTGAAGATCGGGCTAGGTGGCGTTTCTTGAGAGAGGCCTATGTCCAGGTGTAAACTGTAGCAGGCTACTGATGACGATCATCATGTAATAAGAAAGATCGTGCGCTGTCCCTTGAAGCATTTAATATTTTTGTAATCTTCATGTGCAGGTATTACAATTTTATCTTTAATTCTGATGTTAAAGTCGCCTGTTATATCTATAATAAAAATTTATATTTCATATACTTATTTGCATTTAAATAAACATTATTTATTTCTTGGGAATTACTTCAACAACTATAGTAATTATCAAGTTATTTGAAATTGTCGAAAAATACGTTTCCTATCGATATCATTTTTCTGTAAAGTGTCCTGTCCACTGTCCTTTTTGTGCAAGGCTTTCCGTCCCTCGATTACCATACCATTGACTAAGATGAAATTTGTAAAATAAATTAATGATTTCCATTCGCACCTCCCACAATGGAATTAATTTGTCATGGTTATTATTAATAAACACTCGTGATTTGATAAATATTTGAAACTATACAAAGATTTTCGATGGAATTGGAATCTTCATTTAATTACAATGTGATGGTGTTGGTATTTTATCGATTAATTTCAAGGAAAATGGCGTTAGAATTTCATGTATTGGTTCTATGGGGAAATTTGGTATTTCCATGTGGAGGCAGTGAGGGAAAAGCATAGGGTTTGGGTTTCCAGCCCTTGTCCTACACTGAACCAAGCGTAGTTGGTTTCATGCGAGAGTGTACTTCTTTCCTGGAATAGCCGGTTCATCATCATTTAGGATTTATTAAGCAAAATTATTAAATTCAATTGATAAACTAATACGTCAATAGTATAATAGATCTAAATGCGTATGTTTATCATAGCTAACATGAGATAGCGTCGTCCGATAGATACAGTGACATCCGAGAGACACTGTTCGACCGGTCTCTTGTATCACAAATAATATTAGAAAAATAAATCTAATATTTGATACTAGCTTATGTCAAATGTCCGGAACAATTTGTTGAAGCAGGCGCTTTTACAACTTATTGGTATCTTTTTTCGGTTCTTTGAGTGAACTCACTTTGATAGCATTATTACATATATACATATCTGACGTATTAAGAGCAAGAAGCTTATAAAATAAAGATGTTTTTGTATATATTAATATCATCAGCCCGCAGCAATCCACTGCTGGAGATTCACTGAAGGCGCGCCACTTAGCCCGATCTTCGACTACACGCATCCATTCGTTGCCAGCCGTCTTGCGCAGATCGTCGGTCCATCAACTACGTTTGCCGAGATGGGGTCTCCACTCCAGCACTCGTCTACTCCAACATTTGAACGGAAAATCAATTTCCGACAAACGTGTCCAGTCTATTACTACTTCAGTCTACTAACTTGAAGAGATATGCCGTTAGATATGCCGTTTATATGTACGTATATATGAGTACCTACGTGCTCATATATACGTAGATATATATATATATATATATATATATATATATATATATATATATATACACATATATATATTAGTGGGTACGTAACGTACCCACCATCTGGATGAGTGGCGATCGACTACGGTGCGTTTCTCCCGTAATTTCTTTCCACGCACCACCAGTTTGTGGAATCAGCTATCCTCGGCAGTTTTTCCGAACCGCTACGACATTGGAACCTTCAAAAAACAAGCCTATACATACCTAAAAGGCCGGCAACGCTTCCGCGACTCCTGCCGTGTCGTGGTTGTCCATGGGCGGCGTTGATTGCTTTCCATAAGGCGACACGCTTGCTCGTTTGCCCTCCTATCCCATAAAAAAAAATATATGTATATGAACACTGTCAATTTGATTTCCAGGGCGATTACCACCGATACCTGGCCGAGTTCGCGACGGGCAACGACCGCAAGGAGGCGGCCGAGAACTCGCTGGTCGCATACAAAGCCGCCTCCGACATCGCCATGACGGAACTGCCGCCGACACATCCCATCCGCCTCGGGCTCGCGCTCAACTTCTCGGTGAGTTCTACCTCTTCACCTTACAGTGCTTTTTCCAACTTACTTATTCTTACTTTTCTTGACATATAAATAGCCAACTTATCATGTTACATCTTGAAAAAGTGTGGCTATTCTACCAAAACCTATGGACGTTTTCAGTCAACTTAAATTTCTTCTTCTTCAAATTAAGAGTTAAAAAAAAGTTAATGTAAATGCTGTTTTAAGTAAACCAACGTGCCGCGATTGGTTCTTTCGCTTTAAAGACAGTGATTTCTATGTTGATGACTGTCCGCCCGAAGGAAGACCAAAAACATTCGAAGACACTGAATTGGAGAAATTACTCAATGATGATGCATGCCAAACGCAAGAACAGCTTGCTTCAGTAGTAGGAGTTACCCGCCAAGCTTTTCTAAGCGATTGCATGCGTTGGGAATGATTCAAAAGC
The DNA here is from genome assembly GCA_031353405.1 of Baronia brevicornis. Classification (NCBI taxonomy): domain Eukaryota; kingdom Metazoa; phylum Arthropoda; class Insecta; order Lepidoptera; family Papilionidae; genus Baronia; species Baronia brevicornis. Next base: position 98,323 of record JASFAT010002587.1, read on the forward strand.
AAGTAACTTGGGTTCCTTATGATTTGAAGCCAAGGGACGTCGAGTATAATGGAATCTACGGAACAAAAACGTTGAGTTTTCGCGGGTTTTGATTTTCCATGTGAGTAATTTCATTCCGGAGAATGTCTGTCGTGTTACTACTACATAAATCAACACAATTAACCTTATATCAACTGAATTGTAAACTTAATACGCAGTAAATCAAAGTTACACAGCACCTTGTACCTTCAACAATGTGTTCCAATTAAACTGATGCTAACTATCGTAAATAATTGAGGGTGGGGTCCCGGCGCGAGGTGACCGAGATAGATGCGGGAGGTTGGGTGTAGTAGACCTTGGCGAAGGTCGGTCGCCATTTAGCCAACGCTGACGGAATGATAAACGCGGTTCAATGCCCGCGTCGGCTGCGTTATTGATAATTTTTAATCTGTACGTAGATAGCATTTGTTTTTTTTTTAGTCACAGCTAGCATTAGTTGAATGTGTGATATTTGTAAAGAAAAAAAAATAAAAATACACCTATCCCCCCGATTCACAGTTTTTTAAAAACTAATAAAAATGTGTGATGTCCCGGAACTCAACGTCAAGTCGAAACGGGGTGACAGGATTGAATATAACCATCATGAGAAAAATCCGAAAAAAAGATCTATCCCATGCAGTTTGAAAATTATGAGCGTTTAAGAAAAACCTAGAAATTTGGTCAAACTGTAACCATTTTTCGGTTATTGTGGTTAATTTTTATTATTTTTGTTCATTTAAAGTTTGGAACCGTAACCCTAATAAACCCTAATAAATAACTGTTCTGGAACACCTGTATATGGTGGTTGCATAAAACATGTTTAAGGTGGTGAAACATTTTTAAGTTTCATTAATTTTACACGGTTTTGTCGGGAGAATACAATCAATGATCGAAAAGTGCAGCGTTGGTTTGAAAAATTTAGGTCCAGTGCTTTTCACTACAATATGATCCGCGTGGGAGACCCAAAACGTCTGTGAAAAATGATGATCTGAAGGCATTGCTGGGTAGCGGTTCCAACTGTATCCACGAGGGAACTGGCTACCAGGATGATAACTGACCAAACAACAATATTGCGACAAAAATTATTGTTTGTGTGTGTGTGTGTTGACTTGTTAATCGGCATGGCCCACTACTTCTCCATGACAATGCTCGGCCGCCTACGTCCGACCACCCAGCCTATTCACCGGATCTCTCGCCAACCGCCTTTCATTTTTTTTTAAACATAATAACAGTCCTGTTTTTACGAGCCAAACAATATGAAAATGAAGACAGTTTGAAAAATTCGATATCAGAGTTAATTGATTCTAAAGATCAGAATTTTTTTAACACAGACATCTACGCTTTAAAGTCTCGTTGGGAAAAGAGTATTAAAGTGAATGGAGAATATTTTGATTGAATAAAAAGCTTTTGAAAAAAGATGTGCTTTTTTTATATTCACTTAAAAATCCAACATTTTATATGCACACCAACCTAATACTTTGTAAATAAAAACAATTTGTTACCATTTCAAATAGTTATAAAGAAATAGAGCAATAAAATCATATTGTAATTAAATGCGGCGAGATTGTAACTCTTCTAATTAAAATTCTAATAACTGCTTATAATACGTGTGTATCCTATTGGGAATCAACGCCCTAGCTTATTTTTATACGAAGACACTCGACAGGCTGAGCGCAACAATATTCTGATGTGTGCTAGATCCCTTGTGGATACTTAAAGCGCTAAAGTAATTAAAACAATACAATAATAACAAAGGGGCTATGTAAATGGTGACATGATTGTAATGGGAATGATTTTTAAAACTTTGAATGCCACGGGGACACCGGTGACCGGCACTCGACTTGGCAGTGACGCCATGGGAGAGCCAATACTTATATATTTTGTTATCATCGTTCATATTGTGATGTGAAGAAATGAATGCAGAATAAAACATCTGAATATAGTTACGATAAATCGTGTCGCCGACTAAGCGGCCGAGATGAAATCCATTGGGTTGAAGTGAAGCGCGTCGCTCAAGACCGATCCCGATGGAGAAGCACTGTGGACGCCCTCTGCCCCACCTCGGGGACATAGGACAAGAAGAAGAAGTCGTGTCGCCACGGACGATCCCTATAAAATTGACGTGGCATTTAACGTGTTCAGACGAGCAATTAGCTCCGTGGCGCGGCCCCCCGCCCCGTGAGTTAATGGTCGCGGGTTCGATCCCCGCATCGGAATAAATATATGTATGGCCTACAGATATTTATTCTGAGTCTGGTAACCCCGCCAATTCGCATTGGACAAGCGTGGTGGCTTAAAGTCCGTTCCTCCAGAAATGGAGAGGCCCGTGCTCAGCAGTGGAACATATGTGGGATATGGAAAAAAAAATTCAACGTATTAATATCATATTAATTTCCTTTAAGACAATGTATATATTGTATTAATGTTAACATATAAATATGACGCAGTGTACAAGACCTTCACAAATTCCTCGAACGAATCCGATGGCTCGACTATATTTGAGGCGCTTATCGCTGCTTGCCTCACCGGCACCGGTTGTATGACGAGGCGTGAAGTCACTAAGTAAAGAAAGACGCCACTAGCCGTTGAGCTAGAGATAAAGCCTGTTTGTTTATCGATACGCGTCACTCGTGAGTTGTTTAGGGCTACGAGTAAGTACTGTAACGGTCTCCGCACTAATACGGCGACCCGGGATCTTAACACATTGAAGACGGGAGACGGGAATTCCCGTCTTTTATTTTTCAACTGTTGGCGACGGATGACGGAAATTGAAGTTATTTGGAATCTGATGCAATATTGTGTTATTTTATTTATTAGGCACAAAAACAAGTTAGTCTTAAAGAATATACCCGGACTATATAACTCTTTAAATTTGCGCACAGCATGGCTACATTTTGACAATAGGGTTACTTATGTAATAATAAAATATTATAAAATTGAACAGATAAAATTAAATTAAAAAAATATATAAATATATAAAAAAAAGAAGAATAACAATAATTTTGTGATCTATCGGCCGCCAAAGATATCACAGAGCGATCACTTTAATTGACGTATTTTGATATTGAAAATATCGAACGTTTCTGTACCGTTGTCAATGGATATATTATTGTAAAGGCGACAAATGCGTACCATGGGATTGTAATGGGATATATTGTTTGGATAAGATGTAATACTAAACGTTTTATAGGGATTTCGTGTTCTGATGCAGGTGTTAAAATGTAAAACAGAGAGCAGTTTTGAAGAGTCAATATGAGAATGTATTATTTTATATAAGTAAATTAAATCGTGACAATCGCGACGTGATTTTAGTGATTGCATATTATATTTTTGTAATCTGCTTTCGTATGATTTAAGTGTACGATTTTCATGATTTCTTCTATAACACAACGTATTGAGCATTTTTTTCTGAATACATTCAATGCGGTCACTATGCACTTTGTAAAATGGAGACCAGATAATTGAGTTGTATTCTAAAATGGGCCTTATAAGTGTGTAATACAAATGTACAAGTACACGATGGCTACAACAATTGCAAGTAAAGACAACATAAAGACGTGAAAAAAATGATAGTTGTAGTGATAATAGTAAAAAATGTGCGGGAACTGAGGCTAGACACTTTTCAGCGCATACCGTCTCCAATGTGTTAAAGGGGGTATCTTATATTACTACTTTAACCACTTTGGCTGGAAAAGACGTGTCACACACGTCGTAATGCTTTTGTCACAGGATCGTCCACGACGTGATACGTACGTCGTCATACAATTGTTACAGAAACAAAAACGATCGTTTTTGTTTCTGCGAGCCTCCCAGCGAGAAGTTACACTGGACCGTTCTATTACAGGCGTCAGTCAGTCAGTTTTTGCCAGCGCAAGTGATTAATAATACATATTACTCGTTTGTGCACGGCAGGGGGAGATTTTATTTCTTGTTCTCTATAAAATTAATAATCCTTTGGTTAATTTAATTCTGTATCTTCTACGTCAATCAATAATCCGAAAAAAAAAATTATTTTTTTAATGTTAAACAAAGTAAGTTGGTAAAAAAGGTTTAAGTATTCAAATAAAAAGTTTTTATAAATTAGTGATACATTAGTCCAATGTACATCACTACAATACTGACAATACATTGACAATTCGCATGTAGGGATCAGTTTGTATACCGAAGAAACTTGGTCTATCAAATCAATAATCCGAAAAAAAAAACAATTATTTATTGATTGTTAAAAAAGTAAGATAGTAAAAAGCTTTTATATATTCCAATAAAAAGTTTTTATAAATTAGTGATACATTAGTCCAATATGCACCACTGCAATACTGACTATACATTGACAATTCGCATGTAGGGATCAGTAGTAGAAACTTGGTCATAAAATAGTCCCTGTTATTTACTTACTAATTACACACGCACACTATATGAATAAATTTATAATGTGCTGCTCGTTAAAATGAATAGTTGATAGCTTTAAACATCAGTTTTGTTAGGGAAAGTACTATATACCGAAACGCAGTTAGCGAGCCAACCATAAAGTACGTCACTACAGAATTGAGTCTCATAAGGGTTAAGACTCATCTCTCACCTTTGAGTTTGTCACCTTGTTGACCCTAATATTATAATTACTATATAAATTCAACCGCATCACTAATAATATAAAAACATATTTAGATGTAATGCAACTCAAAAATATCACAATTGAAGTGAAAATAACATACACACAAAACTTAGGCTTTGAGGAAGAATTATAGTACATTTTTTTAAGCTCGAGTTTGCTGTATTTTTTTAAGGATTTTCCAGTGTAAAAACTAGCCGTAACCAGTCCCTTACAAAGTCCTTAACTATAGTGTTTTATGCCTTCGTTTATGGCGTACAGATTTTGTACACTTTCCGTGCGTCGAGCTAATGATAATTATGTTTGCGAAGAAAATAGATGGCGGTGCGACGTGACAATAATAAATTATGGTTGCGTGATAGATCAACGGAGCGATACGACTATATGCGTTTTATACTAAGCCAATAGCAGCGTGTATTGCGTACATTACGCAAAAAAATGTATAGATAGGTGACAAGGGGCCTCGATCGTGTATTGTCCACATACATACATATACATATCGTCACGCCTGTCTCCCAGTGGGGTTAGGCAGAGACCACAGATCTCCATCCGCTACGATCCCGACACATCTTCCTTGCTTCCTTCACACTCATCCGTCTTTTCATCCATCCTTCCTCTCACGTTCATCTCTCTCCGTTCGTCGCTTCTCGCCCGCGTGGAAATCAAGACGTGACGGGGGCGAATCACGTAAAAATTTACCGTTATCATACAGCGCTTGCCCCAGTGCATTTGAATTGCGTTATTATTGGAACGATTTACATTGAACTGTGGAGCTAATCAAAATGGCTTCTGAAATAAATTACTTATTAATCAATGACCAAAAAAAAAATTGTCTTTTAAGGGTTTAATTATTATAAAAATAAAAAGTCATGACTATTCCAAGTGCTGACACTTAATTTACGATTTTTCTAAAAGTATTAACACCACTTTTTTAAAAATCTTAAATTTTTGCCCTGAACGGCTCATTTTTAAATCCAAAGTAGCAAGGGAATACTGCTTACTTGTTAGGGAAGTCAATGTCCACACGCGATTTGACTGTGATATATGATAATAAAGCCGATTACTACTATAATTAAATTCCCGAAAAAACAAATTCGAAAACATAATTGTTTGCATATAAACTAGTATACATACATACAACACTTCTTTTCAACAATGTAATGTACACGACACGCGTTTCGCCTCAGCCAGTGTCAGCCTCAGCATCCCCAAGTGTGGAAGACAACCGTTAAGTCATTATCCATCTGAATAAGGAACTTCGTGAAAATTTATTACTAAATTTTTTTCCATCATCCTGACGATAATATATCAACAACCTACATCAAATTATCTTTTTATAACTGTGTCCATCCTACGATTGTCTTAAAGAAATCACGATTAGCGATAAGACCGTCATATTTGTATATAAACAATATTACAATAAATAATTGTATAACTTTTTTTTTGGTGTACAATAAAGAATATATCGCAGTATGCGCCACATAAATAGGCTTCATCCCCATCACTTGGATCGCTTGATGCGATTTAGTCGCAGTTTTCTGCCACGAATTGTGGAAATGGGCTACAATGTACCATCTTCGGTGTTTGCACGTGATTATGACATGGGGGCATTCGAGAGGAGAGCGTATATGTTCGTTAAAGGACGCATATGCGACCCTTTCGGTGAAGGTCTATAGCCGGTGGTGATCACTTACCACCAGGTGACCCTAATGAATCTAAAGAATTTCTCCAATATGACACCTAATTTTAACTTGTCGATGATGATACATTGTTTGTTGATAATGATATATTGTTTGTTGATAATGATACATTGTTTGTCGATAATGATACATTGTTTGTTGATAATGATACATTTTATTTGTATGGTTCAGGTATTCTACTACGAGATCCTGAACAGTCCGGACCGCGCGTGCCGGCTCGCCAAGGCGGCGTTCGACGACGCCATCGCGGAGCTGGACACGCTGTCCGAGGAGAGCTACAAGGACTCGACGCTCATCATGCAGCTGCTGCGGGACAACCTCACGCTGTGGACCTCCGACATGCAGGGCGATGGCGAGTCCGGTACGTTCCCACACCCACTGATAACTTATATTAATGACTTCGTGCATACTAAACGAAGGAATGCGATTTACACGAATGTTAAATTGAGAGACATAAGCGTTGCGAATATTTACTTATTGCTTTTTGTTGTTCTCGAATCACTAAGCTTTTGCTTTTTGCACAAGGCCGACAGTTAATATTTCACTTAGTTTTTATTAAGCTTCTATTCTATTCTACGACCGATTGGCTCAGTGGCGCGACCCCTCGCCCACGGAGTCAATGGTCGCGGGTTCGATTCCCGCATCGGAATAAATATATATATGAATTTATAAATATTTATTCCTAGTCTGATAACTCCCCCAGTCCGCATTTCCGTTCCTTTCTCTCTATCCTCCTTAGTTAGGAAGAATTTTAGCAATATTAATTGCAATTCCGTTCTCAAATACATATTTTTTGTTTTTATGGGTAAGAGGGCAAACGAGCAAGTGTTACCACACCTGATGGATCACAATCAATGCCGCTTATAGGCATAATTTTGCAGAAGTGTTGCCAATTTAAATAATTAACAATGTTTATTAGTTACAGTGTAAATAGTGTACCATTCGTGCATTGAATTGTAACAATGTGTGTTTCAGGTGAAGCTGATCAGAAAGTGGACGTGGAGGATCAGGACGTCTCGTAATACTTTTAAACATTCTATTTAAATATAATAAAAAAAAATAACTATAGTATCATGTAAGTCCCAGCCCTCGATGACAACCGGTTGTAAAGGTAGCCCAACAGTGACCGGGAAACCATCCGCACCGAACACCGAGTCAACTGGCCGTCAGCGCGCACGCCCAGCCGTGGGCACCAGCGTCAAATCTAATCAACCAGTCGTATACACTTCAATATAAATGTATCCCTTTTTTGATATATATTGATCGTTTTGTTTTTCTATAACGAGCAAAAAAATGTAATGTTTAAGAAACTAAAAAAAGAAAAAAAATAATTAGTACTTTGGTATCGCATTTTAAACTGTATTGTAATGTTCTTAAGAATGTATTTTCTTAATGGTTACATTTGATCTCTAATGTTAGCTTCCTCGTGACCCCGAGCGTCGTGCGGTGTCTCTCTTAGTGCAGGGCGGCTCATTGTACATTTTTTCTAAGTATTTTATACCGCGTGTGAGGATTATAGTATATATCCGAAGAGCCCCCAAAACACCGTAGCGGCACTTCCATATTATAGACTATATATTAATGTTTAATATGTGTACACCAGGGGTGGCCAACTTGATTCGACTCAACATATACTGTTTACTCACGCTGTGCGCGACTGTTCACTGGCCTTTTGGAATCTACCAATTATATAATGAATAAAATAATCCTTTATAAATTTAACATCAAATTGTTATAACATCGTATTCAAGTAGTACTTTTTTTTACCGAATAAAACACATTTATTACCAGGGAAAACAAAAGGAAATTGAAATTATTCATAGTACATGAAAATTATGGTTTTATTTGGCTCGTCACGATCGACTGAACTACCAGCTGCGATCAACCGGTTGGCCGCCCCTGGTTTGTACACACTGTACTACAGTGGTTGCATTGCAACGCGCTATGTATCGTTGTGGGTGTAACAGTTTACTTGGTCTCTGTGTCGTTTGCGTTCGGTTTTTGCACAAAAATAAATAGTCGTTATTGAGCGGGCGGACCCCGCGTCCCGCGACCAGCGCCCCCGCGACCAGCGCCACCGCGCCCTGCGTCTCTTTGCAGCGTTTGTATACATTTGAATCGTTAATATATTTTAAAACGGTAACATTGATTAGGATGGTATTATGATATGTAGTTACTTGCAATATTTAGCTGAGCGGCGGAGCTCGCCGTAGAGTAAAGACATTCTCTCGATGTACCCGCTTCGTTCGTATTACAACTTTTTGGAGTATTCACACATGAATTGCTTTAATTACTTACGAGTATTGTGATAGAGATTTTGTATATTTTAATTTATTTTTTAATTTCGCATATTTGTCGGAAATATCGCTGTAGCGCTTACACTCTTACGGTTTCGAACAGGACAAAGTTAGATGTAAAAGTTGTGCTAGGTTGTAAGGTACCGCACTCGGCGAGATATTTATTTGGCGACGGTCGGCCGTCGGCCGTCGACCGTCGCGCGCCGCACATTCCACGTGCGCGTGCCCCCGAGTAAGATATTAGCGTTATACTTATTTGAATTTGTAATATTGCATATATTTTTGTTAATTTAACCACAAAATAATACTGATGCAAATTAGCCTTAGTGTTATGCAATATTGGTTTGTGTCCTACCAACTACATGGAAATTTATTGTAAATGACAGTGTAAATCTAATAATAAAATTCAAAAGTCCACAGCTCGCTTTCATTTTTATTTTTTACCTACTTTTACCTTAAATATATACTTATACAGCTTCATCACAACTACTCTATAATTTTATACTTTAGCACAGTACTGCAATGAAATTCAATAACCAATATAATCAAAAGCAGTTAACTCCTGGAAATAAGCTTTCCTCAAGACCACGGTCTTGCATCAACGTTGACTCAATGGTTGCATTATGGAGGCGTGACAATAGATGAGTGCTGTGCAACGAGGACAGAATAGCATTCTCTTTTGTGCCTTTTAATATAACCCTTTAAAATAGAACGAATAAAGCGATAAACCAATGGAACAAGAAGCCGCTCAGAGTCGCTTGTCACTCAACCGACGTGCACCCCTTGATAGCAGCGACGTACAGCGGCGTTGACGCGAAAGAAAAGTTATTACACGATCGTACTAATCTCAGTACTGAAATTGGGCTTCGTTGCAAGACCTGTGTCTCTTGCTCAAGACGCACTACCTAGTGTAATCAACGGTATACGCATCCAGTTTCTGCCAGCTGCCCGACTCAGATTGTCTCACCACTTGGGTCAGGGTGTCTCACACTACATTTTCCCAAACACGATGGATCAATTTTTTTCCCTAGAATTTTATTTATGTAGTTTCTTATACGAGAAAAAAACATTTTTAAGCGGGAATTAACCCCGCTACTGTTGTCTCCGAAAGCGTTAACTTCACCAATAAGCCAATTAGTTTGTATAAAATACCATTATTGGCGATACCCTTCATAGCAAATTTCATTTAGAAGGGCTCTTATACGATGAGGTAACGCATATATATATATATATATATATATATATATATATATATATATATATATATATATATATATATATATATATATATATATATATATATATATAATAATAATAATAATAATAATAATATTCTTTATTCAAGTGACCAGTGACTCATTATGGTTAGTAAATAATATTTCTTATAGACTAGGTTAGTTACATGTTGTATGTTACAAATACGCACGAATCAGCAATACGTAACTGAACGCGCCCCCCCCCCCCCC
>JASFAT010003985.1:0-17593 GCA_031353405.1 Baronia brevicornis
ACATACAATTTAGGAACATAAATATTTTACAAAAATATTTCATTTGGCTCTATTAAAATATACTATCTTCATTATCCGATTACTGAAATGATTAGAGAAGAAAAATAAATTATGCTTCGATCGGGAATAATAAATTATAAAGTTAATGACCTTTTATTACACTAAGGCCAGTCACATACACACGGAATTCAGTTTCGAGCAAACTGAATAACATTACATAGCGCAGCAAACGAACATATGATATTAATAAACGTACGAAAATTAAATTTTAAAGCTAGTGATTTTATAATACATAATAATAATTATACTAATATACATGTCAAATTATATTATTAGTGATTGATTAATATTTGATGTAAGAGTGATTGAAATAGAATATTTTTCCATTATTGTTTACAAATAGGAAGACTATGCTTTCTTTGATTTGTCAAATGGTAAGATTGAAATTCAATAAATTTACTTAAATGTAAACAATATTTTTGGGAATTTTTAAAGTTAATGAAAATATATAAGAATTAAATATTCCGATGAAGGCTCTTTTTTTATTTAAAAAAACAGATTTAAAATAGCTTTTGAGTTTTATATTCAATATTTTGATATGTGTATCATTCAACATTTGTTGTTCTTTAATACTTTAAATGTTTTCTCATACCTAACACACTATATGTAGGTATACCTTATTTTTAGGAATTTCTTGCGTTTATCGTTCAATAGCACAACCTGCAAACGATCTATCAAACAAAAGCTGTTAATCGTGAGAACATTCCAAAACGAACTAACACGAGAATGTCGTGTTAGTTCGTTTTGGAAAAAACGCTTTAAAATGAAATGAAATAAATTTCATTAGATACACCGAATTTACAATATCATTTATATCTTTGAATAAAATATTGAAATTTATCAGTTTATCAAATTATATTTATTGAAAGAAACAATTCCAATATTTTCTTATTACTACCGCCATCTCATGGAAGATACGTTTAACTTAATTATGGAGTGTACGATTATTAAATAAAAACTTAAAATATTCTAGCGGACTCACTGTTTCTGCCGGCTTTATACTGACCTACATATGTATTGAGTTTGTACAAAATATAAAATTTTATACACGGACGTAGTTATAGTATTTAGTAACAACCAATTAATAAATAAAAAACGAAAGGAACAAGTCGATTAAGCATAATTTTAGGAATGCAACTACAAATAATGTTACTTCTTGAAAATATAGAAATCATTGTGGCTTCTTGTTTTTTTTAAATACGGCTTTCCTATATTTTATAAATAAATAGTTAGTACCAGTGGAATATTTTTCTCGCCTTTCAGTCGCATTGTTCTCTCTCCCCGACACACGTAAAGAAACCACTGCAATATCTTACAAATTTACATAGAAAGTAACAAAGACGGTATTTTTATGTCTTGCCTGTAAGGGGTAAGTATGGGGTCTGTGCGAATTCAATCAAGCTAAAAGCGATCGATAAAATGTAAAAACAACGTAAACTTTTCCTTAAATTACTCGTCGAATAAAAATTACCAATGAATACTGATTTGAAATTTGCCTAAAAATATTATTTTATTCAATCGAATGTACAAATCTGCAAATTGATATTAATAAAAATAGCTAATCGTCTAGTTTGTCTATGTAGAACTACGCCCGTGTACAATCAAGATACAGAATGAAATTAATGCGAACATAAAAATATATTTTTATCAATGATATTGTGCTTATAATGACCGGCTTGTAATTTTAACTAATAAAGTTATAAAACTTTTCTTAAAATGCTTAAAAGATCACCCTGAATGGGCCAGACTAGTTTTCCTAAATCTCAAAGTTTGTAGCTTTAGCAATCAACAGTGATAAAAGCAAAAATACGAATACAAGACAAACTAAGTGGATGTGCAGTATGTATATGTAGGATATATAGTATTTGTGTTCTAGAGACACTAAATATGTACTACAATATGTAGTGTAACTAAAACTAAGTAAAGTGTAAATGATTAGTTATTTTATAAAAATAAAATTTTCTATTAATTTTTATAGTCCTTTTTTTTCACATCAATCATCTACCAGTATCTACACAATGTGCCCAGCAATTATACACCTGTAACGGGGTAATAAATCTGGAAGTATTGCAAAAACTCCTGCCTAAAAGTGTTATTAACAATGTTAGTAGCATAAAGTTTCAGTTCACTTTACATTCACTGGAAATCACGATTTGTCAACGTGCGCAGTGGAAAACTTCTTTCGTTAACCTTATCTTAATATAAATAGATTAATCTACTTGGATTAGTATACTAATTTCATACTAGTATATGTTTTCAGGTTCCTTGGGAATCCTACAAAATGTCAAATAAAAATTAAAATTGACATTATGCAGTATATAATTTTGTAGAAAAGAAATTTTTGTTCACAACTAGATATCGCCAGGCGTATATCCTTGTAGATATTATTTTAGAACAATTTTAAAAAGAACAATAAATTGCTGCAAATAACGGTTTTAGATTTCATGTAGTGACGTATACTTAGACGTGAATACCAAAATTTAATAAATAATTAAAATGTCACAATAGTCATTCTTTTTAAGAAATGAGAAGGGTATTTTTAACAAATTGACAGTAGAATCTTTTTTTATTTTTATAGACCTTTTTTACATTTCTTTTAAAAAAAAGATGTGAAGTGTATTTCGCATCGATTTCGCTCCGCTATTTTGTGTATATAAAAAGTCTTTAGATATAATACTAGATACTGTTCCTTGTGAACTTTGGCGAGACCTTTTGAACAGTCTGCGATAAAATTGTATTATGGCCGATCACCTGTAATTAGCCTAGCGTCCAACTGTGCCCACAATTACAAACAATCCTTGATTACGTGATTTATTTCTTTTTACTAACGCTGTGAACAGGGAAATATTCCTCGCAGCAAAATATTATATAAACATCTTTGTTAAACTATACACATTTTTTTGAAAAGTTGAGTGGCACTTAACAATCAAGGAAGTATAAGTGTTTGTATAGAGACCAAAATAGAGTCTCCGAGTGGGAAGTGAAGATGAAAGTGAAAGATTAGTATCATTCGACCGAAATTCAAATATTGCTGTTTTTAATTTATATACAAAAAATTTATATCAAATTTGGACTACTACATTGAAGATATGGTTTGGCAGTGATCGTTGTGAATCTAATACATAGTTTTTGTTATTTAAATCCTTTTTACATAGCACGTCATGCACTTATTTTCTTTTGATTCGATTTAATGAGTGCATTGTTATTATTTTTGTTGTGAAATTATTAAGCTTACATGCCGGCCACTAGCACACAAATTGATATTGAAGAGCATTGAAAATTTAAATATATTATATCACGTAATAATGTCCATGTATGTTCCAATGTAAATTCTTACATCATGCTAGTGAAGTTAATTTTTCATTATTGATATAAGCAAGTATATATATCTGATTAAAGATTTATTATTACTTAAGCATTTAATCAAGTACTGAATTTTCACATTAAAATAATAATTTAATTTGTATTGTCACCATTTTGAACAAAAATGCGTATATTAGTGTTATTTCGTTTAGCATAATCGTTGTTGTCAAATCTTTGGCGCATACTATGGCACCATAAAAATCTGAGCAATTACTTCTTACATTTACATAATTTATTTTTATATAAAATTTTAAATAAGTCAGTAATTGGTGTAAAAAAAGTAAAACCTTCATACGACACAAAAAACCAAGAACTGTGAAAAAACAAGAAATGTTACATATGACCTTAATCAGCTTACTAAATATGTTAGTCATAAAAAAATATAAATGAACGTTTATATTCGTCGATCCTTTGGTTTCAAATTTTACACGCAAACTTAGGACACGGGAAAGGTTACGAACTATGTGTTATGTTATAATGCACTATTAAAGACGAATAGTTTATCGAAGATCGAAGATATATAAAAAATCATACATAAACCATAGACGTAACACAAGAACAGTACAAACGAGTGTGTAAATGAGTGTAAAATCCGGAGTCTATATATCATATCAGTATATCTCTCAACTTTCCTGATCAAGTACCTCACATACATTTATTTCACTTACATCTAACTTTTCCTACACGTACACACAGTCAAAATTTAAAGCACGAAGATAAACTTTTTTCACCTCTTGAGACTATGGTTATCGAATTTGTTCCTATTTATGTATAATACATACACTTTATTTCAACGTAGACTAAGTGTATTATTACAATGTTATGAAGGCGCGCTCGAAGACATCTCGACACTCACAGGAGCCGGAACTTGACACTGAAATTGCAATGTTGAAATTTTTAAATTAAAATACAATATTATTGTATCTATACAGATCTATCCGAACTATTCATATAGATATAACACATACCCACGGACGCACGCGTATATCTACACACACACAAAAAATTTACCAACTTACACTAATGTTATCATCTCTTTGACTAAATACACAAAAAGTATTTCAAATCTCTTCTCATACTCATTCTTAATTTTGATATTAAGTATGAGAAAAGTTATAAAACTATGTACAACGGCACTGCACTTTATATATCAACACAAAAAGCGACAATGCTGTAAATGACACAGGTGTCAAAAAATTATTGCAAAAAAATACTGAGTCTCTTATACTCTACGACCAATAGATAATTTTGTACAGCGTTGAAACTGACAGTTTTTGAGTGATCAAATACAATTTTTTTAGAAACAATATAAGTTTTTTTGACTCTGGTGTAAAACATTTCATTTTGCGGTTAACTCGTTTTTCTGCTTTGATATACAGAAAGAATAATAGCTAATGGGAAAACAGCCATTAACGGTACCTTAATCTTCTCAACTTGCGAGTGGGGAGTTTGCGTAAATACACAATCGGAGATCGTATCAAGCGCCCGCTCGTCCAGCACTCGTTCATCAAGGACGGCCTCCAAAGCCGCCGCTAGCTCCGAGCCCTCAGCAAACGACGCAGCTCCTTCCGCTGAATATACAGAACCCAAAAAAATGTTCTCATAATGATAATATCAATTTCTTTATTTGCAATAAACTGGGTTAATAACAAGATTTTCAAATTTAGACATTGAAAGGCGAGTGAAAGCGGTAATCAGGTTAATGGAGCCCTGCAGCACTCATTTATGAAGTCAGAATGTGTCTAAAATGTTCCCACTTGCAGTACATCGGGGAGTGCTTGTTCCGACTCTGATGTCTGGTCGTGAAAGTTTGGTTTGGTAGAAAAGTCATGAAAGCTTTATGCCTATGAACATAAGATGCTTTTTTCAGACTGACTGACTAGTAGATAGATACGTGACATTTTGTTAATTATAAATACGAAGATGGAAGTTTTGCAGTCTGATTGTATTCAAGCTGGTCCCTACCGCCCGCTAGAAAGTGTTCTAGCATTCATAGTGGGCAGCAGCACGCGAAGAAACGACGCGATTTCTTTATAAATCACTCCACTGGAACCGATTGAGGTAGTTATAAAAAGCTTGATTACCATTTATAAAAATAATGAATACCAATAGTATATGTCAAACAATATATTAAAAGCGACCAAATTTTTCGGCTAAGAATCATCTAAAACATACCTTGATTAAAAAATTCCGTAAAGGCTTCGTCTGGAATCTGACTTAAAACCGAAGGATCTAATATATCATCGGCTGGTACATGCTCCACTTCTACAAAAGTAAAAGCCAATCATTAAACGAGAGTCATAAAAAACAAAGCCGTTTAAATACTTAATTTTAAGTATCTACCTAATTCTTGCGTTTCCGACGCAGGTATATATTCATTTTCACTGACTTCTCCCACTACTGTGCCCTCGGAACTGTCGTACGTTGACGAATTCGAACAAGCGTTGATTTCTGAAAAGGTTTAAAATAAAATAATGTAGATATCGAAAGCCAAGTTTTGCAACTTATAAATATTCGTTACACTAGGAAGGGCTAGTCTATAAACTAACCTGATAAGGACTGCGTGTGCTGTGGGGGATGGCGTACGAGGGGTCGACGGCGTCTCTTGGGCCGACGAGGCGGTCGCGGTGGACGCGGTGCCCGAGCTGGGGCCACCCAGGCGCGCTTTCTCGACGCCTTTTGCGGACGACACTCGCGACTCAATAGTTCGTAGTTATCCTGTGTTAGAGTGATATTTTGTAGAAGGTTCTTATGGAAAAGAAAAATTAGAAAATTGCTCCGAAACATGAAAAATTTCAGTAAATATTTGATAATACGCTTTGTAATATATATATATATATATATATATATATATATATATATATATATATATATATATATATATATATGTGTGTGTGTGTGTGTGTATGTATATATATATATATATATATATATATATATATATATATATATATATATATATATATATACACACACACACACAGAGACGACTATAAAGAGAGCAAATAACGGCTAAATAGGCAGCAACGTCTACCTGTATAATAAAAACCAAAGCGTGATCCCCAATCTACCCGCCAAACGCGGGAAGCACGGCGACGCCTGTAATTCTTAGGAAAGCCAAGGACCAGCAGTTTTACTGATACTGTTCTATTGATAATGATGACTGTATTGAAGACTAAGATGGAAAAAAGACAGCTGATTAATTAAAGACATTTTGCAATTGCAAATCCGAAAGCCGCCCAAGAATAACAATTGGCACCGCGCACATTCCACGAATCCCTAACTTCTCAAGTTTAAGCAATAAGCGGGGAATGGACACAGTATCAAATGCCTTTTTCAAATCTAGGAATACCACTGGACATTTTTTACCTTGTCCAAGATACTTATACTTATGGAAAGTTTTGTTATAGCTAAGTTTTGTTTAAAGATAGATTTACCACGACGAAATCCGTACTGTGATTGAAACAAACTGTCATTCCTTTCAAGGTATTTAGTTAATCGATAAATTATCACTTTTTTCAAAATGTTTAGTTACCATAGTACACCTCACTTATATTACTACAGTTTTTTTGAACGAAATTGGAAAAACATTATGCTTAAATTGCAAAGATGGGCTATTTGGGTGCATAAATTTTTTTGAGAATTTTATACCAGGAGCACTTTCTGTCCTTAGGTTAAGTATAATCTTGTCTATTTCTATGAAGTCAGTTGGTTCAATGACAATGGACTTACATTGATTTTCTATTTCAGATAAAGTCCTATTATTTTGGTTAATAAAGCTGGTAAAAACTTTTTGGATTAGTTCATTTGCAAGCTCTTCACCAATAGAATTATTTATTTATAGCATTTAAGGACTTAGTTTTGGAATTTTCTATTTCTACTAACTTAATATCCTGTTCTTTATTTAGTTAGTTGTTTCTCGATACTAAATAATTTGACTAGTAATTGTTTCAAAAAACACTGTATATATTACTTCAAAATATAGTATCTTATTAGTAGTAGTCAAAGTTTGGCGAGTGTATTAGTATAAGTATATATGTTTGTATTTTTTAAATAGTAAATAAAAAATGTGTTTAAAATTATTTTTTTGTAAAATAAAACATATAAATTTGGGATGTAACTGATGTGTTGTAACTACGTGTGGGTAATTATTTTAATACGTAATGCAGAAGCGACAAACATTGTTTCGTTCAAAACCCATACCCGCTTCCATGCATGCTCGGGACACAGTGGAGTTTGATCTTGCAGCGGTAGCAGCGGTTGCTTGCAGCGCTCGCCGCCCGCGAACACCGCTGTACACGCAGCATATAGCTGCTGTTCGGGCGCGAGCGTCACGTGCGTGAAGCAGTACCGCCCACAAGGCAAACAAGGTTGCGTACATTTCTCTTCCTCGCAAATACTCCCACTTGAAACGTCCCTTGATCTTGTACTTTCACCTCCTGACCAACCGCTTTCTCTGTAATAAAATCCGTTGAATAAGAGTCTATATTAAGTAATATCAGAAACAAACTTTTTAAGGTTGCGCGTGTTGGAGGAAGCCTAAATATATATATATATATATATATATATATATATATATATATATATATATATATATATATGAAAAATGAAACAAATTAGTAAAATGTTGTTTCCAGCTATTTTCAATTTTTTTTCTTTCTGTAATAATGAGTGAATGTAATGAAGAAATTCGATATATTTTAAAACTTTATTACAAAAAAGAAAAAAACTTAAAGCCGCGAAAAAAATCTGCGTCGTTTATAGTGGACCTAGTGCAGTGTCAGTAAAAGTAGCGCAAAGTTGGTTTAAGGTTTTCGATTCGGGAAATTAATACGGATAAAATGGACGCCGTTTTTGAAAAAGTGGAGCAAGATCGGCATATCAGCAGTTATGACGTAGCTGAAGAACAAAAATTGACTACAAAACAGTTTTGACCCATTTGAAAAAAGCTGAGTATACAGAAAAGCTCGATATTTGGGTGCCACACGAGTTCACTGAAAGAAACCTAATGAACCGTGTACCTATTTTGCGATTCTTTATTGAGACGTAATAAAACTGAACCATTTTAAAGAGATAAATAACTGGTTATGAAAAGTGGATCATGTACAACAAGAACGTGCGAAAAAAGTCGTAGTCAAAAGTCGACCAGGCTCCACAGACTGTGACAAAACCCTAGCTTGAAAAAAAATTGTGGAAATCTGAAGGAAGGAACCTGTACCTTCTTTCAGATTTCCACCTGTTTCGTTCTCTGCAGAATTCATTAGGCAGTGTCAGATTAACATCAATAGAGGACTGCCAAAACTATTGCTTTTTTTTCAGAAGTCCCAAAATTCCTACAGTAACGGTATCATGGTACTACCTACAAGATAGCATAAAGTCATCGAACAAAATGGCATTTAATATGAAGTTTATTCACATATTATAATTAAATGTGAATAAACTTCATTTAGTCATCATATAAAATGCAATGAAACTTTTTCCCCAACCTATTAAATACAGGTATTTATTCCGAATCGTGATACCTTGTCAATCCGTTTCGGATAAACGTGGGGCTCCAAAAAATGGGGAGCCTCTTTACTAAGCAGTGGGACATATGAGCCGTTGAATGCACACATCGATTAACTCCATAAAACAAAAAGTCGAGAAACGCGATAATATAACGTACATTGTTTTTTATAATTCCTGTTATAATATAGATTCACATATATAATGTAGAATGCATAAATACAGATATAGCTTGCATTAAACGGTGTATAAAATTAACAAGAAAGAATAGGCAAAAAACAATCGTCAGTAATATTACAATTTTAATGTGACTGGTGGAGTTAATCAATTTGGCAACTGAAAAAAGCAGTAAAGTTCATCTTTAAATTCAGCCCATAAATATTTAAGCTTTTTATTACAGAAAAAGTTAGTTATTATATATTTTTATTACAGCTTTTCCTTAAAAATGAATTGTGACAGTTCTGTTATAATATATTATATGTGATTAATTTCGTCAGGAACATTATAAATATTGTCTTCTTCATCAACTGTATGTGAGGATTTGTCAATTCAATTTGTTGTCAAGTTTTTATAGTAATCATGTTCAACAGGAGGAATGTATTTTAGCAGGGTCATCATCTCTCCATTTTTCCTTTGTCACAGTTCCACCTCTAGGATATAAGAAAGGCTAATCTATATTTTTCAAACTTTGCGGTCTACCTAATACAGATTTTCTTAAATTAATGGCTATAAATTCTGTATTTTCATTATAATCACATTTGAATTGTATGAGATGGGGTTTGGGCCTTTTTAACGTAATTCAGCGCATTTTAAGCCAATTTACTGGAAACCCTGTGACGGTTACTTTTCTGCTAATAATTGATTGTTCTAAAGGTTTTGTTGAAAAAAAAAATCTTGGTGGGTCATTTGGATTAGATGAAATGGCGCTTTCTTTTTACTTGTTTTGATTATATTGTAACAATCATCTGGTGAAAAAAAGTTTTGGTTTTTTTCTTTCGCACGTGACTTAATAATGGCAAAATCTGAGTCATTGGGCAAATAGCTGTGCCCACTTACCAAAAATTACATTTCAATTGACTCAGCTCTTATTTCCATACTTTGAACAAGTTTCAATAAACTTATGACAGTTTTAATATTTCTGTTTTGCCCGGCACATGAATCCGAATATGTTATTATTTTTTCAGAGACAAGATGAAACTTCATGAGACTCACGAAATCCTTCAGTTTCTGGCCAAACAAACATGTCACCAAACAAACTAAAAGCATTGATGCATGGCAACAAAACTACGATTACATTAGAGTATGGGGTTAATTAAAATGGCTTCTGAAATAAATTACTTATTTTTCAATGGCCAAAAAAATTTTGCCGTTTAATGGTGTTAATCTTTATCATTCCGGAAAGTTGGTATAAATATAAAAAGTTATGAGTATACCAAGTGCTTTGACACATAAATTTAAGACTATTTAATTTTAGTGGAGTTAATCGATGTGTGCATTGAACGGCTCATATATACATATATCGTCACGCCTGTTTCACGTAGGGGTAGGCAGAGACCACAGTTCTTCATCTGCTACGATCTCGGCATACTTTCCTTGTTTCCTCCACACTCATCACTCTCCTCATGCAAGCCCGCCGCTTATGGGTATTCTTGACCTGGCTGGAGTATCTTTGCCTAGCCGCCTGACCGGTAGTTATAGTACCGAACTACTACCGTATCACTTTTTGTCTTCCGTTGCGGTAGTATCATCCTGTCTAAATCCATCTTTTTTCTTTCCCCTGCCCTTTCCTTTTTTTTCTGTATCCTTTTCCCTTCCTCTCCGCCAATCCACGGTTTGCCGTGCCTATGGATGCGTGGCTAGGGATGAGCTTAGTCGTAAGCGTGCCGACCGTCCCGGGATCGGGCTCCCCCGGGTACTATAGTGAAATCGAAGAAACATCTATTCGCTATTAGAAGAATCCTTTTCTGTTTAGGTCTGCTGATATATTGTTATTTCTCGTTACTAAGGATCCCAAATAAACAAATTCGATTTAAGAGTCAAAGGTGTAGTTTTCGAGAAGCATTAAACTGCTTCCGTATAAGACCTTGCTGAGACCCATATTGACATACGGCTCGAAGTGTTAGGTGCTGATTAAAGAAAACAAAAAATCTCTGCTCACCTTTAAGATAAAAATTGTAAGGCGTATCTTTGTTCCTGTGTTGGAAAATGAGCGATGGCGTATACTTCACAACCACGAGCTTTATGAGCTTTACAATGAGCTGAACGTCATCAAAATTGGACGCCCTCGTTGGGCTGGGCACCTAATATGGATGGACAAGGCTAGAGTACCCAAACACCTACAGACAGGTGGGACTCTCGATTGCTGAGACACTGGTTGCTTTTGCATACTAATGTCAGGTAGTATTGAGGTGTCTCGTTATTTTATCATTACTTATATATTATTATAGATGTACTAACTCTAGCTTAAAATGTTTGTTACTAACAAATATTATGAATCACTTGTCTGAAATAAAATTATATTATTATATAAGTAGATGTATGTACATTTATTACTAGTTTTATATTGTGCACACCTTAATCTCCTTCGTTCTTGTGATGTCAATACAGCAGACATGCCCCTCATTGCCAGTAAATGGTTCACAGTTTGTACTGGAAGACGGCCAGAAGAATTGTTATTGCTTATTTGTTTCTGTGTAATAAAACAGAGAAGATTTTATAATATTTTAGAGCAGATATTTAAATTAACATAATTAAAAATAAACGATCTAAAGTCGCATAATATTGGCGTAGAACCGTAGCATGAATGCAGACATCCGGAGGCCTGACTTCTATTCCTTCTTTCTTTTCTTTCCTAAAGTAGGCAATGCATCTGCAGTGACCTTATTTTTGTAGGCAGCCGTGGTTTTTGCTATCAAGTACTTGCTTGTTTACCTATTTCTTTCATAAAAATAAATAAATATATACTAAATTTATAACTTTACTAGCATAGGTTTTCAAACCTCTTTCCAGACGCACAATTTTACTATTGGACTATCCACTGTAAACCAAATTCCATCCTTAACATTTGAATTGCAATCGCAATTTTCTGCCACGGTGGATCTATTTACGATCGTTCTATAGACCTGCAGTTTTCCGGAAAGATTGCTACATTGAGACATTTGTGTGTTGAAGTAAGACTGGTAACGAATTGTTGACATTTCGTTGCCAGTATCGTGACGTCTCGGGCCTTAAGGGATGCCTATGGGCGGCACTAATCATTCATTATTACATGAGACATGCTCGTACCATAATTAACTAAATTTATTGTTTTCAAAAATAAAAACCATTTTCTTATTTCTTCAACATAAGAAACTACATTCATTTGACGAAGATCATACTTTTTGTAGTCAAGCTAAGATAAATATTAAATTAACCTTGATAAGTGTGGCAAGTGCTTTATGTTTTTTATGGTCCTTATAAAACTGTTGAGAGGTAATGGCGCGAACTGCATGCCTTCTCAATGCGTCGCGTCGTACATCAAGTCGCGCGCTCCTGGACTCTGCTGCAATCTCCTCCACACATACAGGTCCCGTATTCGTTACTATAAGAGAATTTCTTTTTTTATTAGAAAAGATTTATTTTGTGTGCGCCAACTTTTAATGGCACTTGCCAAGGCACTCTAGTACTATTTTTTTAAAGGGGAGCGTTTCAAAGCCGACAAATTTTGAAAATTTTAAATTCATAGTTTAACAAATAGTCTTAATTCTAGGAAACTTGGGGCAATTGTGTCATTATTTTTTACTGTGATTCTAGAAATGTTATTTAGGGTTATGGTTCCAAAGTTTAAATGAACAAAAATAATAAAAATTAACCACAATAACCGAAAAATGGTTACAGTTTGACCACATTTCTAGGTTTTTCTTAAATGTCCATAATTTTTAAACTTCGTGGGATAGATTTTTTTTCTGATTTTTCTCATGACGGTTACAATCAATCCTGTCAGCCCGTTTCGGCTTGACATTGAGTTCTGGGACATCCGGTATATAGGGAAATGTTCATTTAAGGACATATGCTCTATTCTCTGAATTGATTCAAAACAGCACATTTTCCTTTTTTTTCTTCTATTTTAATTTTTGTTATGAAAATTTGAGATTTATTAGATTAGGTTTTTTTACACAGGGAAAAAAAAATTAGATTAGGTTGTAAGAAATTTGGCAGAATTCTACATTATTTGACAATGTTTCGCTTGCGCCCGGCTAACGGAAAAATACCCAGATACAAACAATCAACATAAGTCCACAGTAAAATTATCAAATGTTGAACTGCCCAAACAGAGATAAAAAGGTGGGGACCAGTAGTATGGAGTATTAACTTACTGATAGCTGGCATGTCATCATCACTACTGCTACTTTCAATCAATCTAAATGCATTTGCCTTCTTATCATTCAATGGACCATAACAAAACAACTCATCACCAGGGACATGCCATGAATTTGAAACTGTTATCACTCGACTCTGTTGAGGTATCCGTTGTAGAGCCTCATGGACTGTAGGCCCACGCCCACGCTTTGTCTTTGATTGTGGTGTTTTCACTGAAATAAAGAAAATAATTATATAATTTAACTTCAAATCATTACTTATATGTATAGGCAGAGAGGTGTACTGTATAAAAACAATTTATTTAATTAACAAAATAAATGACTATCATTTATTATAATCATCTGTTTTTCTGTTTAGACATTCAATGCAATAATAAATATGAGATTTAAAAAATAATTAAATAAGTTAAATTATTTTCAATTCATTTTTCACAAAGCCATTTGGGTTGTTATTTAAACTTATTCATTATCATCAGAATCGATATTTAAAATGTATAGTTGCCTCAACCCCTACATTAAAAAAAATTATTGATATGTAGATATTTTATATTATTTTGGTAAGTATAACCTACCAACTACACCACACACACCATACAACTAACCATAACCTTTACAGTCTAGAGGAGATGAGAAACTGAATTTTTAATTTGTAAGAGCTCCAATTTTATTGCAACAAAAAAGGGCATTGCAAATGCATTGCCTTCTTGGCAATTTCTTCATGCTAATGTGTTGCATTATTATTATTATTATTATATTATTTCCTTATGGTAAGAAAGTGAATAACAGGAAGGGAAGAAGGGAATAAAGGAAGCGGAAAGGAATTGGACTTTTATTTAGGATTTTTATTTAGAGGACAAAATGTCGTAACAAAAATTTTACCACTTGAGCCCAATATTCTGTAAGGATGTATTATTGCCTAGTTGAGCTAGCCAATTCATTCTACCATGGCTTTACCACTATCACTCCTATATATATCATACAAAATTTTGATGAACAAAAGGAACTAATTAAATCTTTGCGTAAACTTAGTATAGTGTGGAAAATTCTAAAACAAGTACCTGATGTTAGCTTTTTGGGAATAGGTGTTGGAACTTTTGTAGCAGTGGCTATTGCAGGTTCACTTTTAATCACTGATGCAGTAGCTTCAAGAACACCTTGTTCTCTTTTAAATACATCCAGAAAAGTTTCTGTCCCTCTCAATGACGCAGCAGAAACAGTTTTAATATTGCTGGTATTTACACTATTAATACTGACATTTACACAATTAGTAGTTGTGTTAAAATTTTGACAATTTAAATTATTAACAGTACATTGCTGAATATCTGTTGCATTGGAGTCATTTTGGTGTTCATTAACTGAGCTGTGATCTTTTACTTTCTGAACTTTAGTATTAATAATTTCATTATCTTCATATGTGCTATCCTCTAGTTTTATAGCAGGTGGGTAATGACCATTTGTTATAGTTTCCTTTTTTGTTTCTTTATCATCTTGTTTTATTTCACCATTTATTAACACACCTAAGAGATCTAATTCTTTGTTCGGACTCTCAAGGAGTTTACTTTTTACATCAACACTGTCAGCCAAAATAAAATTGTCTTCTGTTTGACTCACTGTAATTTCACCAGCTATAACATCAGTGTCATGAAATGTGTAAAGTTCATTAGGATCAACTTTAAATTTATTATGAAAAAAATTCTCACTCAAATGTGGTAAATATGTTTGTTCATCTCCTGAACTATCAAGTATAAACATATTTACTTCACTACAGTTTCCTGATACTCCTTCCACTGCCATTTTATACTGTGATGCACAACTGACATCTGATATATTTTGGGGAATACTGCTGAAACTAAAACAAATTGATTAGGATATAAATGTATTTAAATTTTTGTAGGTATATGTCTATCTATTTTTAAATATCACTCACCCCACATTTTCTGATGTACTCAAATAAGACATAGTGTATTCATTTTACAACCTTAAGTTATAAGTATTTGTTAATGAGCAAATACAACTGGATTTATTTGGTCCCACTGATTCATACTAAAACAAATATTACATAAAAATCGTGAACTATCAAAATATATTGTTGTTTTCAACAACAAATTTATTATTTTTTATATTGATACTCTGACATCTGTCAGATACTACTAATTATTAATTTTCCAAGATATCGGCTACTTGCCATTAAAATAATATCACTGCATCTCTTTTAACTATTGACAATGTTGTACACAAACAAACCAGTAGAATAAAACAATAAAAAACAAACGTTCACAATAAGATTACAATGAACCTATAATTCTCACATTAAAAATTTGATGATTCATGGAAAATTTTGCTGTTAAAACCTCAAAACGTATCACAAAGTTGATTTTATATATGCTGTTATTATTTTAATTTGTTGAAAATTATATTAACAAACTTTTATTAAATAACATCAAAGTAACGTTATGACAGAACAGAAACAGAATACAAAAATATAAACTAAATGGCAGCTTAAATGCCATGTGTTCTGAAATGAAAATGAATTGCAAAGTTTAATTCATTTAAATTGTTTATTTTTAAGATCAAAAGAATTTAAAGCTTGATGCAATATGCGATCAATATATATATATATTTTAACTTTTAATCGGTAAGTAATTTTTAAACGTTACAAAAAAAATAGTGCCCGATAAACCACAGACATAACTACAATAGTAGCAGATCGCGCATGTCAGAAATTTGCATACCGCTTTTACAAAATTGACATTTTAAAAATAAAGTGGTACCAGCCGCTTTAGGTCCGATGTAAATTTTTAACTAAAATAAACAAAATAGTTTGTCTCGTTAAATGGAGGGACTATTCACATAAATCACAATAACTTATAGAATGAACCTTTTGATAATCACACTAAAATTATAAATGTGAATGTTTGTAACATTTACACGCTGAAAGGTAATACAGAGTTAAATGAAAATTGGCACAAAAATAATTTATAAACCGGACTAACACATTACTAGGCTAATTTTTACCCTTGGAAAACATCTGGTTCTCATGAGAAAATATAAATTGTCGCGGGCTAAGCTGTGGTTAATCTACAGAGTATATATTATAATAAGTTAATACCTACTTAAAAGTTCCGATATACATGCTTTTGTTTGAACTTACGGCAATTTAACCTAAACAGGGAAATACGTAGTCTATATTTTAATTTGATGTTTAAACCGTTTTGCAAGAAGTAACAAACATATATATATATATATATATATATATATATATATATATATATATATATATATATATATATATATATATAATATATATATATATATATATATATATTTGTATCACCTATTTAGCCACATAATACAAGCTATTGCTTGGTTGGGGGGAGGGGGGACTAGATGGCACTGTGTCGTCCACATTTTTATTTATATATACTTAGACCTAAGTCAAGTGTTTAATAGTAATG
Source organism: Baronia brevicornis (assembly GCA_031353405.1). Lineage (NCBI taxonomy): Eukaryota > Metazoa > Arthropoda > Insecta > Lepidoptera > Papilionidae > Baronia > Baronia brevicornis. The sequence goes on from JASFAT010003985.1 coordinate 16,742, forward strand.
GGAGAAATGGGATATCTTGATCACCAATATTGTGCCAATATGTTTTTCTTAGGAACCTACTTATCTCAGCATTTGATATGACAACACCAAATAGGTTGAAAATTATACAACAAAGGTAGCAATCAAATATATTTTTATTTACAATATTGTTCTTTGTTATTACAGGTTTTCAATACATTTATTAATTATAATAATAATAATTTTTTAATCATAATAATTATCAACTTAACAAAATCTATAACAATTAAATAATCATGTTTATCTTGCTACATGGTGAGATTGTTGATTTGTTTTTCTGGTGCTTCTGCTACAGGAACAATGTTCAGAACCTGTTCAGCGGCAGTCCTTTTTCTATTTGTTAGTAGCTCTTTTAGAGTGATGCATTTTTTTAGTCTGCAAATAAACTCCTTGTTATACTAGTCATTTTAGCAGCTTATTTATAAAGGTTTTTAAATTGGACTCATTATTTGGTATTTGCATTCACAAAGGTGGGTATGTGGAGGTCTCTGAGGTGTGCTAGTGTGGAAAATTGGATTTTTTTGGAAGGTCTCGTTTTGGTTTGGTTTCGAATTGGAAGGTTCAGATTGCATGTTAAATAAATTAGCACTCAGAGCCACCAACAGTTGGTTAACCCTTAAATGCATAATGATGAAAAACTGCAACATACCACTTAAACGGCCCTTAAATCATCAGTAGGAGCGCAAAGCATACTATTGTAGAATTACTACGATCCGGGTAATATATTTTATCGATTGCAAAAAAAAAGGACGAGGGCCAGGGAGGGATCAGCATGTTCCACCTAAAGACAATGCCTAGATGTAAGGGATACACACAAACTAAGTGCAAGAAGTG
>JASFAT010003040.1:0-11648 GCA_031353405.1 Baronia brevicornis
GCGATGACCTAGACGCCCTGGTATCGCGAGCGCTATTTCGTTTACGGGACCATGTTAATTTATTATATAAAAAATATGAAGATTCATAACGAATCGTACCAAATAGAAGTTTACTTACACATTTTGTTATTCTACAAAGTCGTCCCATTAAGGTTGATTTATGCCTAGCTTTTCTTTTACGATGGCTATATACCCATCAGCTGTTCTTCGAGGCTTCAAAAGTAATCAGGGTGTACGATAAACACGTGATATTGACAGATCAGGCGCCGAGGTGTGGTCGAACCCCCATTGCCTTCAAATATTCGGCATAGAGCCTAATTTGAAAGTAAAACTACTGATAGAATTGTTTATTAACAAGACTTTAATGGGAGTATGTATTATTCGCTTATAACCAGCAGTTACACGACGCAAGTCCTGCAATCAACGCGAGCTGAAAACTTTATCCAATTTCGTATCTCATCAAATCCAGTGCTATACGTATATGTATGTGCAAAGCCTAGATTGTTGCGAGCTTAGATGAAGTTTCAGTGGACGCATGTACCTATTAACCTAAGTTATCATACGAGCATACCCGTTAGAATAGCTTTATGAACTATAGATTTTCAGCACAAGAATATGATAAATCGCTATGATAATATTAAAAAAACAGCGTTTTTAGTTTCACATAAATATGGTTTGAAACAATATTATTTAATAGAACACATGGTAGGATAGCGTGTGTACTGAATTCATTTTAAATATACGTACTTTATACCTGCATCTCCGAATGCCGTAGTATCCGTATATGATCTACGAATATCGTAGCATTCGTAGATGATCTACGAATGTCGTAGCATTCGTAGGTAGCCCAAACGATCTTGACCCATATAGCTTTTAAGAAATACGTTAAGTATGCGATAGCGAATATAATAAGTTGTACTTCACCGCAAGAAGCGAGGGGAGGTTAACGCGGCCGTCCAACTGACCGCCGCGCGTTCTCAATTGACCTCTCACCACCGTTGGGTGGTCAACGTGTGATGCTGTCACAGCACGTGATACTAACCGGAAGCACAAGGCGCCGAAGGCGTAGGCGCGAGGGGCGAGGCGTCCAAAACAGCACAACACTCACACGCGTCGGGGCCGCTTGCGCGTGCTCTCGTAGCACACCATGGCCGAGCTCCAGCACGCGGCAGCTATCGACCGTGCGCCGGCCCGCGCCGCCCAGCGACTGACGCTGGGGCGGTGCGCGCGCACCGGCCTGCCTCATCCCGCGCGACCCCGCACCAACCCCGGCATCCCCTCGCCAACCCCACCGTCCCTCGATTACCCGGCGAGCGGTCTCGTGCAAGCTCCCCCAACTTTTGGAAAATTAAAAGAAAATCGCGCTGACTGATAAAAGGCTACACTAAAAACGGAACATATGTTATATTTTTATTCCAAATAATAATTTGTTCAATTGTAAAATAAAAATGATTACTCCTACGCTTTTTAAAACTTTCGTACTACGCACAGTGACCTATAACGTTTGGAGCTACCGTTAATGAAGAAAGTATAAACATAATATTAAGTTGTGATAATTGATGGATGGATAATTCATCAGGCGTTAGTTCGCGGAATTCCATTATATAGATGAACAGTCAAACTTACTTTTCTAAGATTCGAAACACGAATCACAAAAATAATATCGTTTCCTGATTCGTGTTCGTGGATATATGACTTTTTTCCGTGTTTGCGGATCTTAGCAAAGTGAATTTGACTGTCCATCTTTACAATAGATTTAAGTAGAGTGACGCCTGATTTCATCAATTATTTCAAAACAATATTCAACGCCAAATCTAGGCAACAAACAAGGCAAAATCAGCGAGAGAGGTTGTTCAAGAAACGTGGTGCAGGTCGTAGCTGTCACGTGATGAATCTCGCCTGAAAGGGAGATTCCCTTCGTGCCCACCTCCCGCGCCCGACAACTCGAGGCTCTTTCTCGTGTTTATTTTCGGCCGCGGCTGCCGCCGATAGCGCCGCGTGCCTACAGTCACCATGGCAACGCGCCCCAGACGCGCCCGAAGCGACCCGACAAGGCACGGGGACAGCCGAACGCTGAGCACATCGCCGGGAAAGCAATGCACCTGGGTTTTTGATGATGAAACGCAGTTAAGCCACCTTGACAAATGTGAAACTTTATTTCTGATAAATTGGATTTTGGTTAATATGGCGTGTTTATTACATCACACATTGCACATTAATCGTGTTAAGTGTTAAATTTATATTCGCATTAAAGTTTACAAGCTTTACCAAATAAAAATAAAATATAGTAAAATACATTTAAAAGCAGCAATGGCTCAGGTGGTAAGCCTCGGCCTTACGAACTGAAAGTCATTAGTTCCTATCTTCCACTGGATTATTGATAAGAACCATATCCTAGCACACGCATTATTAACTCACTGGTAATGGTAAACAAGAATTCCAGTTATATTAAAAAACATTGCTAGACTTCTTTTTTTAAAAAATAAAATACAAAACTTCAGAGCTGCGCTCTATATTCTGCAATCGACGGCAAACCAGATGGCAATCGGTGTGAGGGGGCGGAGAGAAAAAGCCAAACTAAGATCCGACTGGAAAAAGTTACTGAACCAGGCTAAGGCCCACCCGCGGCTGTAATGCCTTGATAAATATATATATATATATATATATATATATATATATATATATATATATATATATATATATATATATATATATATATATATCATTATCATATTATTAATAATATCAGTAGTAATAAACATTAATTATTATGAAGCAAATATAATTTATAGGCTACATTAAATTTTGTTGCTACGGCGTAGGCAATACCCACATATTACGCGAACGTAGCGTTAACCCGACAGCAGAAACTTGTACCAAGGACTCATCATATACGTAGCGCGTAGAATATGTCGACATAAATACCACTAATGAGCCACTCCTCAAACACACGACGCGGGCACCAGATGTTACTCGATTCAAGTCATCTACGATCATTGTATAACAATCATTATACGTAGCATCAAGGAATTGTAATTAAATAATATTGAATATTGCTGTATTGTTGTACAGTTGTTATCAATATGGTACATTTATGATTTCATTTATTTTTTTTTCTTCAAACTAACAATGGTATAATATGTATGTAATGGATCAATTATAATTTTAATGACCATGTAGGTGTTTATTAAATTTAAATAGTAAATAAGTAAATTTAATGATTTTTGACCATTTTAGCGACTTATGTATTTAGATTTCTGTGTCTATACGTGTATATAGTGTATGTAGACTTGACATTATAAATAAATAAATAAATAATTGATTGAAATTTGTACGCCATAAGTGACAATGTGATGGAGCTTTTAAACGTCTTTTTTCATCTTGTTACACCTCACATTATGCGATTAAAGAATTATTATTAAAACTCCGTGCTACAATAACAAACTTTTTGTTGGAAAACCAAAGAAACGTTAGAGTTAACCTTTTCCCCTTTTCTGATATAATGGAATAAAATATAAGCAAAATATGAGCGTAGCTGGTAAAAACTGAATCTAGAAAGCGAAAAATCAGTATTACTTTGTCAAGGCTGTTCTTCCCATATTCACAATACATTGTATTAAAAGATAGCTTACATCAAAATTCTAATGATAGAGTCAAATTTACTGATTCTATTTATTCAATTTGTGTATTCATGGTGAGAATTTTAGAATAACATTAATAGTCTTCTCGTTATTATTTAGTTTAATATATAATAGTAATATTTATTTAGTTTTATTAATGTTAGTTAAAGTTATAAAGTTGCTTACCTGGGTCATATCATCAGACATGACAGGTACAAGTTGCTGCAATTGATCATAATGGGAAAAGTCGCGAGCAAAAGACAAGTTGATCGAAAAAGAAAGTCTTGGTTACGTAATATCAAGAAGTGGATAGGGATAACGAGTGCTCCAGAACTGCTGCACCAGAACACATTGTAATGAATTTACAGAACTGCACAGACATTTTTTAATTAATTTTGTGACAAAAACCTTATTAATTAGCAGATAATGTATAACCTTCTTGCTTTTTTGACTACTTTTTTCATAAAACAGAAAAATACAAATGACATCACAAGCTAAGTCTGAAAAAATCATCCGTTTGCTTCACAAGCTTAGAGTCGCTCAGAGAGCTATGAAGAGAGCTCGGAGTTTCTCTGATACATATGATTTGGAATGAACAAATCCGCCAGAGAACTAAAGTCACCGACATAGTCTTTCGAATTAGCAAACTAAAGTGGAACGCAAAGATCGCCTCCTGGTCTTTGCGCCGCCGTTCCTAGTGGCTTCTAGGGGTCTTGCGTATTCGGCCACTAGTTAAATCCGCTCACCTCCACACCGTACCGGGTGAGCAGGGTGGGGCCGAATACGTTGAGGAGTGCCGTCCTATAGTCGACGCCGGACCTGATTTCAACGAGTACCTCTTTGAGACAGACGGAGAGCCGGCCCATGGTCATCGGCTCCTCCGAGTGCTTGCTGCATGGTGGCGCTGCCGCAGGCTGTTGATTGATACGTACATAACGTATTATATATAAAAAATATAAAGGAACTAAGGATTTATGTCAATTAGACATTTATTGAAATAAATGAATTTTGATTCAAAAAGATGAATATTATGAATCAGGATTGACAAAATATATTTTAAAAAGTAAAACGCGCCCCTATGACGCATAAGGCATAAACACTCATTGTTTTTATTGTATAAAAAATGATCTATATTGAGCTATTATAATTTAGTAAGTAATTTCGATAATTAGTTTAATTAAACAACAATCTCAAGTTGAAACCTAAATTTTGTAAACCAATATAGACAAATGACGCTAGACAATGTAGACGCTAGAGAAGACTTTTTCCGCCAACCAAAATCAGTGATGTTGAGTTTTTATTTAATTTTCATAATCTTATATTATTATCAGTTATATTGTTTAATTGTGGTGTTGTATTATACAATATCCTTCGATTAAGGCGTATAAGTGAAGTGATGTGAAATAAATGCGTGTTTCGTTACGTTTTAAGCTGACTGAAAAAGTCCATAGAAGTTTTTGGTAGAAAAGCCACCATTTTATCAAGACATATCGTGATAATTTGATTTGTTATATTTCAAGAGATTTGATGTTAACTTATTTTACTTGACACTAGCATAATAGTTGTAACTGGTTGTCATCAAAAAAAATAAAAAGACGCTAAATTCGATTGAAATTATTGAAACGACTAAAAGCTATTGAGGTTTAACTGATTTTTGTTAACTTCTTATGACCTTTTTTTCTCTACAAGAACAGACAAACCAGAATGTCACCTGATGGTAGATGATATTCGCCCATCCATAGACATCCATTCGCAGGAGGCCGGCCTTTTGTGAACACATACATATGCTCTTAATTTTTATTTTTAATATTACTTTTAATTTTAGCATTAATTAGTAAGGTGCCATGAAAAAAAAAATATATTTTCTGTTAATTAGCTTTATTGAATTATTTTAGGGTTTCGATTTTTATAAGTCATATAAATTAAAAAATTACTGGTTTTCACTAATTGAAAACATGGCAGAAGCAATTAAACTGAGTGAATCTGGCGGATCAAGCGAGTCGCTAATAAAACAGAAAGGCCCGAGTAAAATATACATTGTAAGCCGATTTACCTATTAATGTAAGTGGCTTATAGCGTGATCGTTGCACTTCGTGATCGGTGAGCTATGAAGGTTAATTTTTATCCCAACAACTTATACTATTTACCACATATTTACGACTAACTTTTGCCAGCGGCTTCGCTCGTGTGGAATTTCATTACAAATTGTAGCTTATTTGTTATTCCAATGTATGACCTATATTACTGTAAAGTTTCATCTAAATCCGTCCAGTAGTTTTTTCGTGAAAGAGTAACAAACATACATCCATACTCACAAACTTTCGCATTTGTAATATGAGTAGGACTAGTAGAAAGTAGGATTAATATATTCAGCTTCCATTTTTTAAAATAATAATTAATAAGGTCTTTTAAATCAATGATCATACGTAAATTTATTATATTATATTATAATTTTAGAAAAAAGTGATTTCCATATGTTAAAAATAATTCTGAATTAGCAAACTAAACAAACCTTTTGTGAAAAATTATATACGCTTCAATATTAAATTATCTAAACAGACATTGAAACTACCAGAAAATAAATACAAGAACATATTTAAAAAAGCGTACCGTTAAATTAATAATAATTGCAGAAGACATTTATTAACTTTAATATTGACGTTAAAAAATTCTTGTTTATCTATTTTGATAAATAAAGACTTTTGTGACGTTTTACTTTTATTTAAAGGATAAGAACGCGTAGACTCTTCTTAATATGTTATAATACCTTTTTTATATTGTATAAGTATAGAAAATTAATAATTAATAAATAGTAACAACTTTATTCGCTACGTGTCGTCGTGAGCTGGTAGAAAAGTCGTTACAAATTGCCATCGATTTTTCATTACGTCCCGAACTAATTGGTTAGTAACCAACTGTTGAATGCGCGTGGCATAGAGTACTAAACTACTGCACAAACTGTACAATCTGTGCAAGATATAGAGTAGTAAAACAAACATCATCTCCACGTTCTGGATGGTTAGGAGTCCACGCTATTCACTCGCAATTTTCTAATACAAAATGGTGAAACTGCAAACAAAAAGTAGGACGCAGGCCTCTCCCAAATTGGAAAGATTGGCCACACAATGCGAAGCAAGCCGATTAGTTGCGACGAAGCCAAGAATTACGGGTTATTAACTTTATTGTCGATCTATGACAATTTGTACCCTATTACTGTGTGGTTCTCACCATACAAAGTATCTCCCTACTTTTCCCGTGGACATCACACGAGGCAACTATTAAAGCAGATAAAAACAGCAGAGTCTAAATCATAGCACTTCTGAAGGAGGTCAATGTCTAACAATGAAATTTTACGGCTTTTTTATATTGATGAGAATGGTGATATTACTTTAAATTGATTTTCATAGCTTCGTCTTTGAAATAACTGGTGATAAGATATTTAACTTAAATGTAGTATCATTTAAGTTAAATATCTTATCAGACGACAGATGCGGGTTTATTTCCATTACATGCCATAGTACCTCATTATCAAACTAAACATATATTTTTTTATTATTTCGTTTTTAAATTTCAATAAATAACGTTGTGTTATTTATTGAACTTTATATTTATTAACTCATGTTATTAATAATTGTGTTGTGTAATTTTAATGGCATATGGTTTAATATTGTTTAATTTTAATCTCATGTTATTATCATTTATATGAGATATATTGTTTATTTCTGGTGGCTTATTTCTCAATATAGTTTAATTAAGGCGTCGAAGTGAAGTAAAATGAAATAAATACGTGTAACGTACCATTTTAACTTTAACAGTTAATAGTACGGCAAAATTTTACGACTTTATTTCACTTGACACTGGCATATTTGCCGTAAAAGAAGAAAAAAACATCTAAGTGTCAAATCGACAAGCGGATTTTGTGAGGTTATGTTTAAAAATATACATAACATTGTTGTAAACTAGCAGGAATATGTTTTGAAAACAATTTGAATTGAAGAAATATATTCTAATTATATTTAATATGGCCATGATTAGAGCCGGATTACAAAGGCTTGCTAATGCTTTTAACATTGGTCACGGTAAGTTTCAGCATTACTTTCGTTGTGTATTTTGATTCAATTTTTACATATTTATATATAATACATACTTTTTTCGTTACAGGGGGTATATTTTCTAAATATATTACAAATATCGCACCATCGCATAACCAATCTGTAACTGATACGACAAAAGATGTAATAGCAACTTGTAATAAAATAATAGAAAGTAAATCTTCTCGCAACTTCGCAATTGTGCATCTCCTTGGTAAACAATGGCGTGTAACTGATGGAGACTTGCTTGTGGTTGAAGGATACTGGCCGCCTAACATTGGTGATAAAATTAAACTGGATAAAGTTCTGCTTGCAGCTACCAAAGATTTTTCACTCATTGGCAGACCATTAGTTCAACCCGGGCTTGTAACAGTTACGGCGACTATCATCTCAAAGGGTTTATCACATACACGAACACATTTCAAGAAGAAACGAAGGAAGCAGTTCATGCGCATTAACTTTCAGAGAGCGCAGCAAACTATGCTAAGGATAAACTCAGTAGATATTGCCAATAAAATTAATGAGGGCCCTAAAAATGTATTTTAGATTTATTTAGTTTTACAATATTATGTAGATAATAAACACATCAAAATAACATTTGTTTTATTAATATGACTTTGTCAACAACAAAGAATGAGTCATTTTAGTCATCAACAAAGTGTGCATTATCTATGTCAAAAAAAAAGAAGGGGTCTTTGTACGCCCCTCTAACAGAGCGTCATATATGGAGATGTGTGGTGGCCATATTTGACACAGTTTAAATTGAGGTGCTACCAATGCAGTGTCTGCAACGAACCACTAAGTGTTCGATTTAATAAGTGATTTGTATCTAAAATGCTTTTTATCTATATTAAACCGAAATGTGCTGTAGTAATTAAATCCATTGTCAATGAGTGTATCATTGAATTTGATTCCCATCGCCACACCTACAATTCTCAAGATGAATACTGGTGACAGCCCTCCTGTGTTTATAAATATATACAAATTTGTATAACTACTGTAAAGAAGTTTCTGAAATGTACTTTTCCAAAACTGATACGGCAGTAGCTGACGAGAGGGCTGACTCAATACTTATACAAAAAAAACTTAGCTATTCAGTGAGTAAAGTAGCATTCTTAGTACCATACCATAGAGTTAATATTAGTATTTATATGATTGATCATCTGTGCAAACGTTGTGGGTAAAAGATGCCTGAAGAGATGATCTGACCAACTGAGGCAAAACAAGTCCTCCAGTTTCATAGAAGTGGTTGGCTAGAGACTGCAACAAATAAAAGAGCCTAACGAACTAGTGGGAGAAGTCTGGTGGTCTCAATCTTCAGTCATGAAAGATCGACTAGAAAGAGAGAGAGAATAAAACAATAGTTTTAATATTGCATTATATTTCCTTTAATGTTTATTACCAACAAAGATTTATACTAAATTAAACATACATTCTGTGAACATTATTAATCATATTTAATATTTACAATGAAAATAAATATGTATATCAATATTTTAAATTTTGATTATTAATCTATTATTTCAACTATATCATTTTTTCTCACAATTTAACATTATCACAGTATTCTGTAAAAGGACCTTTATGTTCTTCTTTAAGAAATCTTTTCATTCCTTTTAGCAAATAAAAAAGTCTTTTATTTTCAAATAGAGTAGATAAAGTTGTCAATAGTGCTGCATATTCACCATCTTTCTTATACATAGATATCGACATTTGAAACTGCTTGTACTGTTCAATATCTAAAAGTATTTTTATTTCCTTGACAAAATCAATTAAAGATTCTGGTGCTACTTTTTCCTTTGTCTCCTGAACAACTGCTTTCTCACCACCATTGGTCAGGTTTTCTTCAAAACCAAAAGCTTTAATTTTTAGCTTCTTTCTTTTAACTGCTGGCACAACATTAACTTCAGCATTTCTCTTATGGATTGTAACCAATAATTGTGATGTTTGTCGCTCACTACTACAATCTAAAGCGTTAAAAAGATCCTTTGCTTCTTTGGGCCTAAATTCATTCATATATGACGATGATTGAGCATTTTTATAAAAGTCCATTGAGAAATCTGCATACACTTCATTAGAATTTGGGTACTGACTTATGGACTTACGTTGAATAGTCTTGTTTACAGCCCTAGTATTTGTGATAGGAAAAGCTACACCATTACTTGTTGTCAAGTTATTTTCTTTAAAACTCACATTAGATTCACGTGGTAAAAGTGGTTTTAACCTTGGCGAGGGTAATGTTACTTCAGCATTCTTAAAAAATCTACAGATTTGACTCACTGCTTCACCAAACTTATTTGGTAAATTAATGTGATCTCTTAACCATGCAGACAGTTGGTTTTTTAGTTTAGGACTATTAAACCTGGTGTCACACAGCAATATTGCTCCATAATCATTTTTGTGTCTAATTACTCTTCCAATAGCTTGATTGACTGCTCTTGTCGCTTCTAAAGAATACCATTCATCGCCTGATAAATATTCTTTATCTTTAATTCTGAGCTCTTCCAAATATTTCTTTTTGAGTATAATTCTCGGGTCTTTTAATGGTGGAAATGGGAGCCCAGTTATGATAACTGCCCTTCCATTCATATCAGCAAAATCTAAACCTTCAGACACCTTACCTCTACACACAGCCATAAAGCATGCACCTTTAGTGTTAGGATCACTTATTTTACTGTAGTAATCACTAATAATTGCATTAAAAGTATCTTTCCGTTGGGGTTCTACAAATATTGGTTTAATTTGGTTTATACTTGACCAAATTCCCTCGGATTGCCATAATTCATGACACTTTGACATAATGGGATATGATGGAAAAAAAACTAATAAACCATCTGGTACTACTCGAGAAAAGCTTAATATTGTTCTACCCAAAGATGAAATATACTTTGGGTTATCTCTGTTTTGATAATTTGAGTTTAACTGAGTGGAGTCAGGTCCCTGACTAATGATTTTAACACAAATCTGACTTGATGTAACAATATGAGGATTTTCCAATAATACACCTACTGGTATTCCCAGTTCAGAAATCAAAGGCTTGAGAGGAGCTAATGTGCCACTGGTTAATATTATGCTTCTAACATTTTGTTCCAATAGCTGCTTCATGCCAAATCCAGGGCTAAAGCACCAATAACTAAGAACTCTTTCCTTTGACTTAGCATTTGTGGCCTTAAGAGCACCCCACCTGTCAGACTTCTTATTCTTTTTATCCTCTATATGTATATGAACCTTGTAACACATTTTCACCCTTTCCTTATAAGCATGTGTTGAACCACTATACACCACATTCAAAAGATCCACAATTTTTTGCAGACCCACACCTTTACGTTGGAATGGTGATGCACTTGCAGTAGATAAATATTGAATGAGATTTTCCATTAAAGTTATAACTGTCATTTGATTGTGATCTTTTATTTCTGCTTTAGAAAGCAATTCAAATATAAAACTACCAGGATATGTTGATCCCTCACTACCAACACTAATTTCATCTATAGCTTTCTCTAATGCCAGCATCATCTCTTTAAGGATACATAAATCATCACAAGTAAAGTCTTTAGGTTGATTGTTATCAATGCTTGCATCCATCTGGTCCTCGGTATTTTCACTAAATGATCTCATTATGTGAGTAACTTCATCAATACACAAGGCTACATCAGTTGATCTTATTTGCAGTGATGCAGACTCTTCACACATTTTCTCAACATTATGAGCTTCATCCAAAATAACAATATTATTAAGAAGTTCCACTCCATTAGCTTTCCTTGATTTTGGATCCAGAATATAATTGTATGGCATAAAAATAATATCTGCATCTTGCTTGAGCTCTTTCGATAAATAATATGGGCAACATTTCAGTTTTTTACCAACACTGACTAAATCCTCAATGTCTAATATTTCGTCACCTTTCACAGATCTATCATCCTTTTTGGACTCAACA
>JASFAT010001241.1:0-52481 GCA_031353405.1 Baronia brevicornis
TGTGTACAATAAAAGGTGCATGCACTGAGAAGTCGTAAAAAACCCGGTAGGGCGAATTGTAGCGAAGCTTTTTCTTGAGCTAATATTTTTATCAGCTCTAATGGATCCGATTTCATTGAAGTCAGATTACATATTTTTTCCTGAAAAAAATTAATATTCCATTAATCAAACGAAATTATTCAAAGAATATGTATGCAAGCAGTTATAAATTATATGAGAACAATAAAACATCAAAAATCCTGTCGTAAATAACATATGTATTAGGCAATTAGCCATTTGGCCAATTATAATTATTTGGTACAGGGCCGATATTAATATGTCTGAAGCAGATTTAGTGCGGATTTTACTGCAAATTTAGAAGTCTTCTGTGAGACAATTGTAATTGCACATGATGCATTGGTGTTTTTGTATCGATATACAGTTTTTTAGATAACGTAATTTACATGGATAACGATGTTATTATTTTCAGTCCAAAATCATTCCACAGTGGTTAGATATTTATTATGAACTTTATTTTCTGAGTAACATATTTACAATAAGTCGAGAATTTTTCGATACATTAAAATTTCATGTATTATATGTATGAGCATCAATATTTAAGTCTTACCGCTGTGAGCGCAGAGATGTCTAGTCTTTGGTTTTCAAGAGATGCCAGGAGATTCTTTACGACAAGCCCACTTTTCTTGCTTACTCGCTTCACGCATTGTTTGTATGATTCCCTATTTTCGGGATGACATTTCTTCTCAATGTTCGCTGTAGCTTTAGTTGCCTTTAAATAAATATAAACATATATTTAGTGTTTTTATGCATAGTTTTAATAGCACTTATTATCGTCATCAACATCAGTTTGCGGCAATAAAGTGCTGGACGTAGGCATATTTTTTTAGATTATAATGGCGTACTTTTAGAAAGGCCTATACCAACTATGAACTTGTGTAATTATATTCTAACAAGCAAGTCGTCTTTTATTTTAAAAGAGTATCATCTTATATGTAAATTATAGTTTACCTCTTTTATATCTTTTTGCAAGAATATAACTTGTTGGCTGTACGTTCTAAAAATATTCGTGAGTATAGTCTTTGCCATTAACACCAAGTCTCGTTGTGAGGGTACCTCATAAGTACCGATGCTGATTGGTTTTTCTTCTTCAGGGCATTTAAATCTTGGTATGTTAGTTCTTGTAGAGTTCAAACTCGTGGATAATGTAGTCGAATTCTGTGAAATAGGTACACATTTAAGGCCGACGTTATAAACATTAAAACATACATAAAATACTTACGATATCAGTCGAAGGTGTCGTTGTAATGAGACTTGTGGCATTTGGATCGAATTTCCTATCTTCGAAGCCTTCAAAAATGTCATAGCCTGCATAGCAATAACAATATGCTATGTTTATTATGATCAAAGATGAATCTGCACAATACAAAATTCGTTAGTATATATTTATTTATAATAAATTTATTTATTTTAAAATCTGTTAATTTTATAGATTTGTTAATAAATATCTTTATTATTAATATTTCAAAATAATAGAGTTTCTCGTCACCATATGAACTCTTTGGATAGCAAATATACCTAAGCGCCCAAGGGTCAGATACACCGAGAAAATTTAGAAAAATGCAACAGAAACGTACCTTTCCGTCAGAGAATGACATACCAATTTATGGCTAATTTTATTGTAGCGCCACCAATTACCAGAACCTCATCTATTTTTCAGTCAGACACGCTACAGAACACCGAAGGGCCTGGATCTTATAAGACCACGACCCTAACAAATAAGGAGTTAACAATGAACGAAAAGAAGAAGAAATGCAAAAGATTTCGACAAATTAAAGTTATTTTTTTTTAAATTGGTCGAAGTTTTATCTATTTTTGCTTGTTAAGAGTTATGCAGGTATTTATATGGGAAACTCACGAGCATACATAACAAATATCGAAGCACTACGTATAGGTATGTAATGAACTTCAGCGAACAGTTACGCAAGCAAAGGAACAATAAGCACTGTAACTATTTCATGAAAGCCTCCGTTTGAATGTATGGGCACGCGTTGTTGTATTACAGAACCACTTCATATCAGTCACTTTATCAATTTCATCTTTGACACATTAATATGGATTTACATCTTTATTTTATTTATTTATTTAAACTTTTTTGCACAAAGTGCATAATAGGCGCACTTAATGCTATTGGGCATTCTCTCCAAGTCAACCTGCGGGCGAATCTGAGAAAATTGGTTGAGGGGTGGTGCAGCTTGTAATAAAATAAACTAAAAATTACTCATATAAATGTAACTACATACAATATATAATAATACATACACTTATGAACAGCACTTAAAAAAGTTTTCTTTGAAAAGGAATTTGTTTGAGGCTTTTTAATGTCAAGAGCAATGCTGCTGTAGTTGCCATTGCTATAGTATAGCCATTAAGGCAAAGGATTTAGAAATGAAGCTATTGCGCTGTGAAGAAATAAAAAGTTTAAGATTATCTGTGGAACGGAGGTAGATGTTATTAGAAATGCCAAGGTATTGCATCATTGATTTAAGATACACTAAAGCACAAGCATCGTTAAAAATTGTGAAAAGGGTGCAGATCATTATATCATCTCTGCGTGGTGAGTTCATGTCCATTTCGCAGAAGTCAGGAAGCCTGTGTCAATGGGATATTTATGTACATGAGATTTAAAAAATCTATTTCACTATTTACCATTAAACAAGTAACCTTTCAATAGTTTTCCATAGCAGTATATAAGTAAGATACATGGTCATATTTTCATAGACCATCAATATATCTTAAGTAATTATTTACCCACTGCTGTGGAAAACTATACCCATTGACACAGGACTTTCTGACTTCTGCGAAATGGACATGAACTCACCACGCTGTTAAAGGCACGTCGTCATAGGCACATGTGACTGTTTCAAATTAGTTCACTAATACAAACTCATTGTTTTCACGGAAACGTGTCAATAATTGTTTTGCTGTGCGACTGTTTGGTTTACCGATACTTATGTAAGTGTCAACTACACGTGCATCGGCCACAATATGCATAGATTGACGGCAAAATAAATGCAGTACAGGGATTCTCTTTCGTTGCTTCGGGTAGGTTTTATTTATATATGTGTCGTCTGATGCAAATTAATTATCGCCGCCCATAGATATCCGCATTGCAAAACCATTGCTGGCGTGTATAGAGCTTGAGAAATAAAAGATTAAGTATATCTGAGTTAAGAGATTAATATGTTTCAATTGTTAAAGTTCTTGTTTAAACTTATGGAGAAACTCGGCAATGTGAAGAGAGCTAAATGAACTTTAAATTATTTTATAATTATAATAATATATATATAATATAAACATAATTATAATTATTATAATAAAAATATGAACAATCCAACTAATCTTGGTACATTTAAATATATGTGTTTCTCAATTTTAAACCCACGTTTCAGAATACGAAATCTAATTTTATTTAAAGAAATGTGCTGTATCAGACTTCTATTATATTCTACTTATTTTTTCTTTTACAGCTTCGCTTTTTTTGGAGTAATAGACATTAGCCCACCAAGTATATTCAAGATGGACTGGCAGGGTACCCAGACACGGAATAAATATCTGATGGACATACATATATTTTATTTATCCTGATGTAGGACTCAAATATACTACCACTGACTACGAAAGCAGTAGCTTCGCACTGAAGCAATAAGTCGTGATAAAACTATTATAATTATATATATTAATAAAATATTTTCGATAAATGTTAAAAGTCATAATTGTATAAAACACAAAGAAATAAATAATTTCTGCAACCTAACTAAACTATATGAGCAAAATACCATGATAATTTAATTGATAATATATTGAGTTTGTGAGAAATAAAGCACAAACTTAATGTAGAAAATCAGTGGCAAAAGTATTTGTACAATAATTAAAATGTTACTGTACCTTATTTTTCAACTCTACACATAAGTAAGTAGTTTTTATATTCCGAAGTGAGTCAATTAAATATTTTGAAAACGAATCAATAGAGGATTTGTTGTCATGGTTACAATTAATTTGTTTGCTTGCAGTATCATCGTAAACATTGTTACATATTATATATTTGCTAGCTGTATTTTTAGCTAGTGGTAAGTAAAATATACATATATATGTATAGTACCCATGTTATAGGGAATCCTTATTTTTATTATATTAAGATAAGGTATGAAACTCTTTTAGTATTCTCATAACTATAGTTCTGATGTCAATTATAAAGGTTATGGACAAGTCTCTAAGCCCCGAGGACTTCGCTGAAATGGAGGGACAGCTGAGATATTGCGTGGAGGAGGATCGGAAGTATTCGCGCGTCAATGACGTCAAATGTGACGCCATACACACTGCCAAGACTTATGAGGAATTTGCGTGAGTCTTTATCTGTTTCTACATATATATAAAATAATGTCTTTTGATTCTTCAATATATATTGCTTCTCCTATATACTCTTCTAAGCTCTTCATATTTTTTGAATGTAATGTTGTGCCTAGGGCCTTTACAACTTTATTGTAAGGACTGTCAAGCAGGAAAGCCGCAAACCCACCTAACATATCGAAAGACGCACCACGACAGCAGAGGGTGGGCTAAAGCGATCCAAGGCCCATCACGTGAAATCGAGAGCTTGGCCTGAACCGTTATTGGAGAGTAAGAATGTGTGTATGAGTTTAAAAACAGCCTGTTACACGAATATATCCCGTGAAAGCATCGACATGGTGACTATTTATCCGATTGCGATAAAACTTCGACTAGGTATTGTTAGCACGGTCGGGTAGGTTTCTGAAGACGTTCATAGAATTTACGATAGGTGGCGTGTTAGTTTTTTTTTATGGAATATTTAAAGTATACAAGTAAGTGTGTGCAACTTGTGTCGCCCGTGGGCATTCACAATATTAAGAGTGCTGTAGTTGTGATGCTTACCTTAGGGTAAGATGGGGAAAAGATATGGACTTCGATATTCTATGAGGCAAATTTGAGCAAGCCATTTCATGCTATATTTCTACCATTATGTAGTAACAATATAACGCCGTGTAACCTCTAACACTTTTTTTATTACAGAGATCGCGTAGCAGCTGCCCATTTGCGTCCTTTAGAAAAAGCGGACTATAAGCAGAAATGCTCTCAGCGTTGGAACCAGTACGCTTCAAAAGAAAGAAGCTACGATGACTAAACATATTTTATAAGTCATTGTCTTATATGTACCTATTAAAATTAAAAATAAACTCGTAATTCTTTTATTATGAAGTTTTATTTGTAAATAACGTAAAAAAAAAGTTTCATTAATTTTTAGAGCGAAATTTTTACCGTGTCTAAGATTAAAACAAAGTCTAAATAAGTGATATTACCGGTATTGTAGATGTTGTGTAAACTTAAAAAAATGTATGTAGAAACTTAAAAAATTAATTCTTTCTCTGGTTACACATTTCTATAATAATCTCAGTTTTAGTGTGCACGCTTTCTCTTCTTGGACGATAAAGCCGGTAGTCGTTTCTATCCATTGGAATCAGAGGGTGATGATACCACCCATATCTAGAAATATATATCTTCGTCAGACTCTATTTTACATATTTGTTTATGGAGTAGCAAAACAAACGGGCAAGCGTATCGCTTAATAGAAATCAAGTAACAGTCCATAGTAGGGGTGAGCAACCTTTTTAATCAACGAGCCAATTTAAATATTAAAATTTTTAGCGGGCCGCACATAAAGTAACACTTATTAATAATTTGTTTCGATTTAGTATGTACTAACATTTTATTATAATTAATTTTATAACAATGTATTGATGGGAGAAAGTCGATAAAATAAATTCAATTTTAGAAATGCTTGGCGGGCCGCACAAACATGTTTAACGGGCCGCGTGTTGCTCATCCCTGGTCCATAGACATTTGCAACACTATAGACATTGCAGATGCGTTGCTGGCGTTTAAGAAATGTGAAAGCTTGTATTTTGAAGCTTCCAATGTCGCATCGGTTCGCAATACCGCTGAAGGTAGTTGATTCCAAATAATGCCGGTACGTGAAAAGTAGTTTCACATAAAACAACTAGTATTTTATCTTAAGGAGAAATATATGTAAAATGGCGGCAAAAAAGACATATCAAACAAGAAACAAGACATACATACAAATTTGTATGTGTAAAGAGGAATTGAACCTTTATTTTCTTCCATTAGATACTTCTCTACGTTTGAAAAAAGCGGCACTACTTATGCACTCATCTTCTCTAACGATTGTCAGCTTTCTGTCAAGCGTAATCAGCCCATTGTCAATTCAGTATGCTAACTGGAAAAGTAAATAAATGACTTTGGTTCTCCGTCGTATTTTTTCATTGTGAATTATCTTCATCAACGTTACTAAGAACATAGGTCGCTCCTAGGTCCCTGAGGAAATGTTAATCTAATGTCATGTTTCCGTACCATAAGGGTCTTAAAGTACCTACTAGATTCATATGCTTATAGCTTAATACAAAATGGCGCTTGCTCTGCTTACTATTATAGTATTTAGATTATAAATACAACAATAATATTATTACTCTTGGTTCTGTGTAGCTGGAGCAGGATACTTGCTTCGTGGACCTCTGGACCTAGTCAAGGTCACGTTTTGATGATAGCTGTCTATCTTCCGCGTCTCTTCCTCAGATTCATCTTTCAACTGGTCGTATATCGAATAGAACTTTCCAGTCACGGGTATTACTTGTTGAATTAATTTAAAATTAATATTTCAGTATACTCCTCATTAAAAATTTAGAGCTCAGATTTGATTTTAAGCAGCAACGGTTTAGTGCGTAAGGATCGGGCTTACCGGGATCGGGATCTGAGATTGTGAGTTCGTATCTTGTTCGACTGTTGATGTGATTCATTTCCTAGCACAAGCATTATTAATTATGTTGGAATGGTTGACAAAATGGCATGCTGATTTTAAATACGCGCCCCGGGGGCTAACAGATAATTAAAAATAAACTAAAGATGATGAACAATCTTGGGTCCTAAATTAACCATAATCATTAAATGGTTGTGGTACCCAAACAGTAACTTAAAAAAGATCATTCTATTTAACTTTTTAAAGATGTCTTAAAATATTATTGAAACAATCTTTGAAAGTACAAAAAAAATTAGCTGTTGGTTTATATTTGTTTTATATTAAATGTTTTTGTGTTCAGAGTCAAGTGTGTGTCTAAGAGACATTACAAGCTTACTGCTAAGAATTATATAACGGTCAAAAAATAACATGGTAGCCAATGCAAAAATTAATTGATATTTCATTATAAGTACTATTATATAATAAAGAAACCTAAATTTTATTTAATCTGTAGTCTGTAAGTGTACCTTTTGTAATAAAATAAAATAAAATAAATGAGTGACTCGCCCAGGGCGCCGTGAGTGTTAAGGCTGGCCTTACTAATGCTAATTACTTCTACACGTTCACTCCCTTTACATTAATAGTTTTTCAAATGATTTCTTTATGGCAACAGCTTTATAGAATCCAACTTAACCAGTACCGGATTGGCCACGTTTGTTTGCGGATCATTCGTGGACATTCTGTGTCTGTGCACCTTGCACTGCGTAGGTTTCGGCTTCAAGCATTCAGTTATTGCCAACGACGTAGTACAGAGCATTATACTATCTGACAAAAGACTCGTATTTTATTTTCATCCAATTTCTATACACTATAGAAATTGGATTTTAATGATGCTACATTATTTGAATTATTTAATTCATAATATTGTTTTCTCTTTTTGGGTACAAAGATATTGGTCTTTTACAACTTTATCTGCAAGGACATTTCGTGTAAATTGTTATATACATAAGTATTTACCACCAAAATTAGGCCGATATATCTTGTAGTTCCGAAAATGTTTCATCTCTCTGTATATCATTTCGTTAAGCATCACGATGTCGATGGGCATCCTAACGCCAAAAGTACACTTTCCAGCGACAGCCATTCTGTTAATTTAAAAGTCAAAAATAACAGGTAAAAGTTTAGACGACCTAATTGGTCCAGTGGCGAACAAAAGCTAAAGTTTTCGGAGTCAATGGACGCAGGTTCGATCCCCGCATAGCGATATGTATGGCTTACAGGCATTTATTCCGGTTCTGGATACGCAACAAATTCACCTCTGACAAGCGTGATGACTCGTGCTCAGCTGTGGGAAATTATTGTACATATTGATATTGTCACTATTATGTGGATAGTCAGAATTTTTTACTTGACTAAGATCCGAGACAAGGAAACAAAAGCAGAAAAATAATAATGTGTGTTTTACTGGAAAAAGTAGATTTACATTGAACAATGTAAAAGTGGTGGTGTGTGTTATTGGTGTTGGCGTTGGTCGTTTTGCGTTAAGATTTAGTTTATAGTTTAAGTTCTATTTTGCAAAGTAACGTCTGACTCTGTTTATCATTATTAATGCAACCATAAAAGTCTACTCCTGGACATTCATTTCACTCAAAATGGAGACGTTTTGCCATATTCCGACTAATTTACTGGTGGATGAGTGATCGTAGGTTGTTTTTTTTTTGGTTCAATGGAAGGGCAACCGATGGAAAGAAAAATTAACGCCGCCCATAGACATTCGCAACACCACAGGCATTACGGAAGCGTTGGCATCCATTCTCAAGTTGACGCTGCTGCCTTTTTGTTCCCATAATAGCCTCATACGGAAACCACAGGAAGTAATGGAGTGTGACTATTCTATAGTATTAGATAAATATTGGAAATCATATAAAAATGTTTAGATATTATCCTTCAAAATTACCTTTTTGATTTGTTGCTCTTATCGTTTATAATAAATTTTGCTGAATATCAGTTTTCACACTAAATTTTAATGAAAATATTGTAAACTATAAATTAAATAGGTATACAGGTATAAAATAATATTTTTAAAATGTGTTGATTGTAAATATCTAAAAAAATGTCAATAAAGATGAAAATCATCTAAACATTAATGACAAATGTCAGTTCTTAACAGGTTACCTAGTAAACATTGACTAAAACGGTGGAGAAGTATATTTTTGTATAAGTTAGGAATCGGAAGGAAATGGGAAGAGATCAAGCGTATCGCCCAATGGAAAATAATTAACGCCGTATATAGGCACTGAACACGTCTGAAACCAGACCAAACAAAAAAAATAAAATAGTGAATGTTTTTGCAAATGCTATGAAATAAAGTACTACGACGATCTGTACATGACAACTATTAGGGAATGGATGCACGTGGCCCAAAAACGGGCTCTGTGGCACATTTTGTGTACGGTCTATGTCCAGTAGTGGACTGCCGTGGGCTGATGATAAACCTAATATGAATTTTACAAATATTATAAACAAATAAACACCATAAAATAATTAAAAATCCGATTGCGTCATTATCTATGGCAGTCTACTGCTAGACATGGGTCTTCATCATGGCGCGCTTCTTTACCAAATTACATCGACTAGTTCAA
This sequence comes from Baronia brevicornis, assembly GCA_031353405.1. Lineage (NCBI taxonomy): Eukaryota > Metazoa > Arthropoda > Insecta > Lepidoptera > Papilionidae > Baronia > Baronia brevicornis. The sequence continues at coordinate 9,469 of JASFAT010001241.1, forward strand.
AACTCCAAGCATTACCACCTCCGTAACTCTTTATAGCCTTTGAACTTGTAAAGCAGACAGATCGTGTCTATATTTCGGCACCGTAAGAGAGCATAGGCAGAACGCACTGGTTAGAGACACTCACTCGTTTTTAGGTGTCGTGCCAATAATACTCTATTTACTCACTGTAAGATTTTCTTCTTCTTCTTCTCTTTGACAGCAACGAGTTACGAGTTACAACCAGTGTAAAGTAAAATATGTTATCATCAAATCTCTTGAAATAAAACTGATCAAACTATCACAATTCGTCTTAATAAAATGGTGACCATTTTACCAAAACTTTCTAGAGACTTTTTCAGGCAATTTAAAAAGTCACAGTACACGCATTTATTTCATATCACTTCACTTATACGCCTTAATCAAAATATTTTGTAAACTATAATACGCCACCACAATGAAAGGATTGTGAGGTTTTTTCAGAACGTTGAGATACAATGTCAATAATATGTCAAATAGTCACCCCCACTAGTGGGAATGACAGAAGCGTAGTTTGCTAGTAAAAGGAGAGTGTGAACCCGATGAGTATATATGAGTTGAGGTATACTTCAACACTTTTTTTGCGTGGGGAAATTCGTTATAGATAATATCGTCTATACCGGATCCCGATATAACCCTGCTACACTAGGAGGGATAGCCGGGTTATATTAGGCTCCGGTATTTGTACGTCGTTAAATCCCCAAGTTAGCCGCCATTAGCGCAAGGTTATTCTCGAGTTCTCAGAGTAAACTATATTTCAACACTAACTTAACCTAGATGTACATTTACGGTTCAATGACTATACTGAGTTGCTGTTTACGTTTTCGACCTCATATATTGAGGGAATGCATCATAAACCATACATATAATGTACTTTGTACACTCACGCCATATCATGTATTGAATAAGAAATGAGAAATTAATAAAATTTATTAAAATTACACAAATTGTTAAAAGAATAAATGCTTATAAATTAATATTAATATAACAACATAACATAAAAAATTATAATGTATAAATTAATACTGTATTTTTTCATCGACTTGTAGTTACTTTCTGTTTTTAGGGTTGGACATAAGAATAACAATTTCCACTTTGGTGTTAGCGCTTTCCCTCTTTGGTTGATAAAAGCGACGGTCGTTTCGGTCCATTGGAACAAGTGGCTTAAGGTACCAACCGTATCTGAAAGTAAAATAAACATTTTTAATGATTATTTATATAATGTTAGTGCCATAAATGGCGGGGTAGTAGTAGGTAGTTTAAGCTGGACAGCACCATATCCTCATAGAATATCAGTGTTAAATGAGAGCATTTTTCTGTGTTACCACATTTGTACGGCGAGTCTGGGATACGGAGACATAATAATTTTGCCTTTCTTTATTTCTGGCCTCCCGCTCATTCTCTAGTTTCTTCTTCACGTTCCTTTAAACCCTTATTGTCCATCCGTTATTAACATCCTTTACCTAGAACGCATCTGCAGTGCTCTTCATGTCAACTCAACGCAGTTGCAGATGTCCATTGGTGTCAATGATTACTTACCATTAGATAACTCACACACTCGTTTGCCTATCTTTTTCATAAAAAAATATATTTCATATTCCATTAAAAATTGAGTCCCTGAACTATATAAACTATGTATACGGAATACTGTGAGAATGTTTCTCTTAAAAACTAATTGATAATGTTGACATCTTCGTTCTTGACAAAAGGCGTTTAATTAAATACTGGAGATAAAGAAGACGACTGTAACTCGATGGGACCTGGGACCGTGCTACATTAACAGAAAAGTATTATGATTACGTTTAGGGGTTTTTAGTTATCCAAAGAACCCTAAGTTGAGATTGAGAATTCGGCTTGGACTATTTATTTATTTACTTAATACAAAATCTACAGTATAACATTTAAACAAATTTAAAAAACTTTTAGAGCCAATCATGGATTTGCATTTTAATTAAATTAACTTTTATAAAAATATATAGAAATGCATTGGTTGTATTAAAAATAAATGTATTAAAATTATATACACTACTAATCAAAAGCATAATATATAATATTATAACTATGTATAATATATAAAATGTTGTGTGTGTTAGTGCGTGAGCGTGTGTAGAGGCAAGAGTGTATATTCAATACTAACTATTGTGTGAGAGAATTTTTAAAATGTTTTTTCTTTACGTGGGTTTAGTGGTATGAAAAAAATCTAGGGCTTTAAAAAACTTCTTGTAGGAATAATGAGTACGATAATTGGTATCAATCAGATTTTTGATAAAATGAAAAGCAGTGTTTTCGCATGAATTAAATATTTTATAAATTTAAAAAGGATGTTACACATGGCTTTCCGTAACCGGTGCGGAGTACTTGCTGTGAGGACCTTGGGCTCTTGTCAGGGTCACGTTGCGGTGATAGTTGTCTACTATCTGCTCCTGTTCCTTCGTTTCTGCTTTCATCTGATCGTGGTCAGCGTAAAACTTGCCAGCCACCGGAACAGCTGATAATAGAAATAAAGGCGTTTAACTTTATCAACAGTTGATTAATAGAATCAGACGGTACTTTGCGGAAACCCCTTACTATGTGGACCGTCAGAATTTTTACTTACCTAAGCTTACGACGAGCAAACAAAAATAATAATTTGTGTTTTGCTAGAAGAAGTGGGTTTACAGGGAATATATTTTTATTACTAAATGTTACCAAAAAACGGCCATCAGCAACTCTTCACTTCCCAACCACTATCAACAACATCAAACACACACGTGTTTCGCCTCAACACAAGGCATCATCAGGTATAGTAGTCTCTACGAAAGATTTAAAGGTTGTCTTCTGTCACAAATCATTATTATATTTTTCTATTTTTGTGTACTTGTCGCGGATCTTAGCTAAGTGAAAATTCTGACTGTCCATGTATTCATCAACATTTTCCATAATTTACTGTACTACTACTATAAATTTGTCCGTTATTCGTTATGCTGATGTAGATGATTATAGGGCGGAATGTTGCCTTAACAACGCAGCTTATCATTTCTATTTTGCTTAATAAAACTTATTTTTAATTTTTTTTTATGGGATGTAGGCCGCCCATAGATATCCGCAGTGCCATAGGCAGTGCGGAAGCGTTATCGACCTTTAAGGAAAGTGACATTATGGGAGTGGGAGGGGGAGGGTGTTGCTGTTTAAAGGATTGATACCGTCATCTAATCATCATTCTTTCATTCTTTAAATTAATGGATTTCAAAAGTACCAAAATAGCTGGGGATGATTTCACTAACATCGCATAGAATAGAGAAGACACGAAGAAGATTAATCGGTGCGGTCGGGATAAGAATGAAATAGAATAAAATAGAATGGAGAAGACACGAAGGACATTAATAAAAAAAAGACACGAAATACTCACCACCGCTCACCTGTGTTTCGTGATAGCTTTAAATACATCGTTACTAAGTTTTGGAACAACGTGCTACCATCTCTTCGTGACTTGCATAGTATTAATATATTTAAAAATACAAAACACTACTTATTATGCAGATGCAGATATTGGTTCTTTTAGCGGTGGATTTATGACATGATTTAGTTGTTATATATATATATATATATATATATATATATATATATGTGTGTGTGTGTGTGTGTGTGTGTGTGTGAACAATTTTGTGACACTTTTTAGATTTAAATTATTTTATTTTTGAATAATATAATTTAGGTTTTAATTTTAGTATTAAGTTAGTCTTAAAAAAAAGGTGTCAAGAATAAAGTTTCCTATTTCTAATCGCTCGATTAAGACAGTTTATAAGTAAGTTTTATAAGTGGTAGAAACACGCTGCAGACCAATATTTTGTCAAGAATGGCATAATATTTGTCTGTACCATGAATGGGCCGGCTCGCCTGGGAAGTACCACACTCCCGCAGAAAACCGGTGTAGCTTAGCTACCGCGCTTCGTACGGGGAACGGTCGAGCTCCGGAGGCTTAACACCCTCCCCCTCCCACTTCCATAATGACACTTTCCTTAAAGGTCAGCAACGCTTTTGCACTGCCTAAGGCGCTACGAATGTCTATGGGCGGCGTTGATTACTTTCCATTAGGTGACACGCCTGCTCGTTTGCTTTCCTATCCCATAAAAAAATGTTGAGTTGATAATATACGAATGAAAATGATGAGAATGAAAACAAAAATTCTGTTTGAAATTCAAATATCTTGGAATTTATCGCTTTTTGACGCGTTCGGTGCTGTCAATATCTAAAGATAGTAATCAAAACACCATTAGGTAACCCGCATATTAGTTTGCTTGCAATGCTATAGAAAATTCAAATGTTTCAATTTTTCGGCTAGTGCTTCCTTGGTTGTTCTCTTACGGTGTCAAAACGTCGACAATGAGTCTGTCTGCTTCAGAAAGCTCAGAGTTGCTCTAAGTTGCTCTGGAGACCGCGTCTTGGTAAACGAAGTGGGGGTTGCCCCCGGCTAGGTGAATTGACGATCTGCCCAGGATCAGTCGCAGAAACTGGATGCGTGATCGGGCACATGTTTTCCTTTACCTAGCATTCAACTTTTTTACAGTCACTAACCTCCAAAGTTGGGCCGGTATATTTTATAATTTCGAAAGTGTTTTACTTCTCTGTATATAATTTCATTCAGCATGTGAATGTCGATTGGCATTCGAGTACCGAATGTACATTTTTCGCCAGCCTTTCCACCCATTTCTTGATTGTATTAGGTGACCTGGAATTACTAAATAATGCTGCAAAATACAATATTTTGAAAACTTTTTATGAATTATGGTGCGCTTCTTTCGAAACATATTTCCACGCACTTCTTACCACTCTGTGGAAACAGCTACCTTCGACGGTCTTTTCGAACCGATACGACGTTGGCACCTTCAAAAAACAAGCCTACACATACCTAAAAGGCCGGAAACGCTTCCGTGACTTCTACGGTGTCGCGGTTGTCTATGAGCGGCGTTGATTGCTTTCCATCAGGCGGCACGCTTGCTCGTTTGCCATCCAATCCCATAAAAAAAACGAATATGTTACTCCAGCCAAATACGTTTATTAATTAATTAATTTAAAATATCGCCCTCATTATCAGTCATCAATTAACCTTCTATAGTGCTTGTTATGATGAATGTGATTTCTTCAGAAATAACGTATGTTGTAATAATCCCCACACTTAGGGGATGCATTGGAAACCGCAGATTGGTTTTTATTGCACAAGCAGCTACTGCCCGTCCACAGCTCTCATAGTCCCCTCTTACGACAACCACGGGAAACAATAGGGGATGATACAGACTGCCTTTAAAACAACCATATTAAGAAATATAAATTACTTACTCAATGAGATATCTTAAATATGTTTACTTTTAATAATAGTTAATATTTTAAATAGTTTTATGAAACAGTAAATTCAATTCAATTCTCTGTTTATGACAATGATAAATTATAATTAGAAAGGCGAACGCCGTTTCAGTAATTGGCTGACAGCTTCAAACACTTTTTTTTTAAATATTTATAGCTATGAGTCTAATTGTAATTCTGCCAGGTTATTTTAGAAATAAATCTTCTAGTTATGTACTTCAATAGTGATATCTAAACTGATGGTGCACCGCTGTAATCTCGGTTTACTAATTTGGCTCCCTGCCCGCAGCTAACTTAGTTACACCGACCTATTAAAATCACCATCTACACCTGTTGATTGCACTCGGAAATTTACATATCTGTTTAAACGTATTAAATATAATCTGTACATTTTATTTTACTTCGTTTGTTTTCTGTATATTACTTATTGGACGTAGTTTATTTGCAATTTAACAATTATCGTTATATTAAAAACGGGCAAAATTTACTTAACCAAGATTTGCGAAATACAAACAAAGCAGAAAAATAATGTTGTGTGTTTATGAAAAGATATGTAATTTACAGAGTAACGGCTGTCTAAACCGTTTTACGTCCATACGTTTTTATCGGATTTTAACTTTATTTAATATTATTTTCTTAATATTCAAAATTGACGCTTACCTATTATAAAAATCTAATAAATGAGAAGTCCTACCAATGAAGATCCCTGGACTGAATTTAAAAACCTTGAGCACCGCTATATCTTCCATTCTTCGAGCGAACACGACGCACGTGAGGTACCTTACGTAACTATCTTATTAATAGGAGAAGCGATAATCTAGTAGCTTCTTCATTTATTTTTATTAGGCTACTATGAATTGATTTTGATTGTCTATGAATTGAACATTATTTTACACAATTTCGTTATAAAGATACATAAGAAGTTAAATAATAAATAATATAAACATAAAAAACGAAAAACTGATTTTCGTTCATAATCTAAGAAATTTTTACGAAACCATTCTTACTTTAAATATAAATAAAAATATCTTTTAGAGATATTCTATGAGATATGCTTTAAGATTATCCGTTAGATGGCATCAAAAGTGAGAAGTGAGAAAAGTTGTTTTTTTTTTGGAGATACGTATTCTGATAATTTATAACTTATATAGTTAAACAACATATAAATTAAAGGATGACATATTATTATTTATTATGTTTCTGAAATTTCATATGATTTCAACTTTAATAAGCCAGCTATAAGGAAATATATATTATAGAAATGCCTTAAAATAATTCACAAATACAGTAGGGACACTCTATTCAAATTCCTCCGTTATCTAATTGAAAGAATTTTTCCATAAATTTCTAGCAGAATTTAGTTGTTTTAAAAAGATAAATTCCATATCGCGAAAATTAATTTTTATATTTCAATTTCGACTGAAACAATTAACACGGGGCTAGTAACTGTCGGCATGCAGTGTGTGATGATGACAATGAGTAAAACGTTATTATCATTCGATGTAAGCCCTCTTCGCTTATGACTATGCCCGTTTCACAACAAAAATTCCAATCGCTTATCGCATCCTCGTTGATATTGCGGCATCCGCGAAATCGACACCCGGCCAGACAAGTATTTCATAAGGCGTATAATTGAAATAGCCGCAAATACTCGTGCTCCTTCCATCCCCAACTCAACAAGGATATAAGGAACGAGGTACACTGTGCTTTTATAAAGCAGGTTCGCTATAGATTTAATTTCTTTACTTGTCGTGGATCTAAGCGAAGTAAAAATTCTGAGAGTCCACTGAGACTGACAGAAGAGTACCTAATCATATAATAAATGTGAAACAATAAATGAAATAACATTAATTTATAATTGTATTTAAAAAGTTTCAACGTATGAGAAAATAAATTGTATAACAAAAATATTTCACATAGATTGAAATCCATTCAGTAACCAGATGAATGCAGTCCTTCAGCGTGGTATAAATCGTTATTTACCGGAGTGGGAAGAGACGGTGACAATAGGCGGCCTGTTTAATGGAGCCTTGTAAAGAAGCAGGTGCCAGGTGCATCTTAGTCCGGTGCAATCCAGGCGGAATTATCCATTCGATGCAATTAATGAATCATTTGTCTACTTAGATTGAATTTATTGAGTTCGTTTGTTAATATTATTAAAATTAAATAATGTTTTCATATATTACATTTTAATAATCATTTGTTTATTAAAATTAAATAATGTTTTCATATATTAAATTTTAATAATCTTAAATCTTAAATTTATATCTATGATATCAATTTTTTATTTTATATCAGGAATTTACATATATGTCTCCGATTATAAAGCGGAGGCAGGCAGACGTAATTTATTAATAATAAAATATTAATAACCTTCGAACCTTGTGTTATAAAACTAATATTTAATAATATAATAAACGTGATAGGTTACTACCATATTTACTAAATGCTCCATTGCGTGCAATATATTGTTTTTGTTTTAAAAAACCATTCCTCTGTAGATGACCATGTCTAAGAAGTATGTAGCTTTGTTATGACCCGTCTTCGTCCGGTGAGCGATAAGAACTAAAAGTCCAAAACATGCACCATTACTTTTTAAATTCAATAAAAGTTAAAATGAAATAGTTTTTCATCTAACAGCACCCATCTTATTTTTAATCGAAGCCCGTTATAATAATGAATATTTTTCTATTGTTTCTTAGCGGCCAAGAAACCGCTGTCTTGATTGGGTCATTACTACGATTAAGTGGTCCGTCGACATTTCTTAACCTTAATTTCACTTAAGCTTTTCGTGATCCCTGCAATAAAATGATGATTGCTAAAAAAATTACAATAAAAATAACAAAATAAAATGCTGTACACTAATAGCCGCACACCAGATCCAGTTTTGTGGGTATCATTATAATAAATGACAAAAAAGACAAATATCATATAAAGATTCAGATTCAGAATAAAAACCTCCTGTAGGCCATACAAATATTTGTCCACATGCAGGTATTGAACCCACGATCCTCGTTTCAGAAAGCGAACACGCCATTTAGATCGTCAAGTAGGGAAAGTGATAACTATTAAAATCAAAAATTGATAAAGAAGCACTTCAACTAATTTATTAATTCCTTCAGCTATCACTTTTTTTTGTCATGGTAAAGTGTACACTCTAAATTGTGGTGCCTAGGTTTTCTGTTTATTTTTGTCTAGATGATGAATCGCTGCATAGATACTGTTGGCCTTAATGGCAGCTTTCTTAAGTTTGTTTTCATGAAATTGGATAGTGACTTCGATATATATAAATAAAATTGAAGTATATGTCTGAATGATTGTGATATTAATATGAGAGCAAAACTAAGAATCTCTTCTCCCTCTCTCTTTTTAAATCTGTGCTATTCTTGGAAACGACTAAAGTATCCGTTATCAGCAGCTTTTCAAGTGAAGTTTGTATGTGGTAACAAATCATCGCGGTTACTATTATATTTAAGTATTCTAAAATATAAATGGGGCTTTAAAGCGAAAAATTGTGTTACCTTAATCATGACTAGAGGTATAGACGAAGTTATAGGAAACAGCTCGTCTCAAATCAAGCTATATTATAATGTGTTTGATAAAAAACAATTTTTTAAAACTTATAAATCAAAGTATTTTTTAAGAGATAGGAAGGTAAACGGGTAGGCGCATGACCCGATCAAAACTAATTAATGCCGCCCATAGGTATCCGCAGCACCATAGGCATTGTAGAAACGTTAAGGATATTCCAAATTTAATTTTTTCAGTATTATTATTCATCAAAAATCTGAAACAACGCTTTTTATTCTCATCAAATAAATCAAAAGTGGTTTTTCAGAATTTTTTATGACCAGTATTACTGACAAAAGACACGAAATATCCCTTACAAACATACATATATATCATCACCCCTGTTTCCCGTAGGGGTAGACAGAGACCACAGATCTCCATCTGCCAAAATCTAGGCATACTGTCTTTGATTCATCCAAACTCATCACTCTCTTCGTACAAGCTCACCGGTTAAGTGTACTTTTGATCTGGCCTTTCTTAAGTTTAAATTGAGTTCTCCTTGGTTTCCCCTACCAACCATTCCATCTACATTCGTAACGTAGATTTCTTTTATCTGTCGTCCTTTATCCATTCTCTCTATGTCCTTTAATTTATAAAATCCTTTAGAAATTGCGTGAATAATATGATTATTGTTAAAAAAATTTCTTTTAGCGCCTTTCTGACTAACAGAGTTTGGCAATTAATTCACCATGACATTTTCAAATCATTTTTATTAGTGGGTCTACGCATCTATTACAAACTGCGTAGAGTTTCTACGTTATCTCGTAGCGGCTACTACTTGGAATATAAAGATTTGCGTCAGAAAAGAATAATATTGCCCCTGTTGGAGACAAGAGGAGTAGGCTTGTTTTTCTTACACACTATTTAGTGAGAGAAACAGCCAGTTATTGGTATTAAACCGCGTATTTGACATCTGTATGAGTGAAAATTATATTTTAGTATTAACCCTTATCGGTTGCTAGCTTTTTATACGTGATTCTCGCTAGGTTGTAGCTACAGATACAGTTTCCATTGACTTTATTCATTTTTGGGCTCAATATATTAAAACATAATTGGAAAAGGCAATGATATATAACTGGAGATGTCAATTGCTCTGTTACGGATATTTAGTTTAATAATAGTGCCTGCATTTCACACAGAGCGCGTTTAAACATGTCTCGTCTTGTCACCTCTCACGTGACTTACGACAAAGTACTGTTGTCACGTGAGAGGTGACGACTGATAAGGGTTAAATTTTGTTTTTTATACGATGTAAATATTCGTATTTGAATATGGTTTATGTCACGGTATCATACGAGGTGATTAGATCAGTAAATGGGCAACAGCATTTACCAGATTAATAAAACTTATTTCCCCAATTCACCCGCCAAGCGTGGGTATTACGTCGACAACCCTCAATGTTAAGAAAGGTAAATGTCTTGTAGTGGTCTGTTACGATATTTTTTTTTCTTTTCTTTGATGGCAATTAGTTACAACTATTATGTGTCAAGTAAAACACAATAATATCCAATCTCTTGAAATGTTCCAAATCAGCTTATCACGTTATGTCTTGATAAAATAGTGGCCATTTTACCAAAACCTTCTATGGACTTTTTCAGTCAACTTAAAAAGTTCCGATACACGTATTTATATCATATCACTTCACTTATAGACCTTAATCGAACTATATTACATAATATGCCACCACAATTAAACAATATAACTAATAATAATATAAGATTATGAAAATGAAATAAAAACACAACGTCACTGATGTAAATTGGCGGGAAAAGTCCGTTACTATATTTATTTTTTATTTAATTATTTAAACTTTTTTGCACAAAGTGAGCACAAAAGACGAACTTAATGCCATTGGGCATTCTATCCTAGTCAACCTGCGGATAAAAAAAGGTGACGCAGTTAGTAATTGATTCACTGATATTATTAAAAAATAATAGTCCACACCGTTATCAAAAAATAAATTAAGTCCAATAATAATATTGTACTTAATTATTTAGAAGCTTTGTTTGTTATTGTAATCACTTGACTGAGATAGATTCACAAATAAATACAATATGAAGGGCTTACAATCTATTGTTTTATCTATTGTATTAACATCATGATGTTTATTTCAATCAAGTCTGCTTTGGAGATATCTTATTTAAAATTTGAAAAGGATCACCAGTACCTACATAAGTGTGTAACAAAGGGGAATTTGAAAGAATGCCTTCTGTGGAATAAATTTTTAATTAATTAAAAAAAAGATTAATTTTAAAGAAATCTGCAGCGGAAAAACGCGCGATTTTGGTTTTTCTACATTATTGGTAATAATTTAGTTCTAAAGAGGTTTTAATAGCTAACCTATGTTACTGGCACTTAATAAAGAGTCTGGGTATGGAAAAAAGTTTCAAATAAATACTTACTTTTTGAGGGTTTGTTGTTAAAAGGTTATCAGGCAACTAAAACTAACTTTACGTTGTTATTTTTAGTAAAATAATTTATGTTTGTCGCATCATCCTGCCTTATTGTGACTTAAAACAGATCTTTGTGTTTATTGTAATGCCAGAAAGTGAAATAAGAGCTAGTAAAATTGTACCACTGCTTAAAGAGGGGTGTAGCCAATGTTACGTCTCACAGCGGTTAAAAGTGAATCGTTCAATCATCCAAAGAACCTGGACTCAATACAAAGAAAAAGATTCCGTTCAGAGAAGGCAAGGTTCTGTTAGAAAACGTTGCACACAACGACAAGATGACCGCTTTTTAGTGTCTTTTTTATTAAAGTACCATAAAAATACTCGTATCCCTAATTTCCCTATACCCATAAAAATGTCTATTTTCACACGGTTTTCTGTTTACATTGACTAAAACACAGATGTTAGGATTTAAGTGTTAAAAAAAATCTAAAAAAAGTTTTCTAGCCATCTAAGCTAAATGATATACTAAAAATATTAATATTATCCATAGAAAAGCCAATGACTGTACGGTGCCCGAGTTTTTGCAAAGGAATTTATATGCCCTGTGAAGAAAACAGATATACTCTTACATACATAGCCAAAGAGTTCAAGTTCATATTGATAAATTAGAAATTCACCTGCAAGTTATTTGCAGTGATAACTCAAAACTATAAAACACTTAAACAAACGAAGCAAAAGCATACGATAAAGTCAAAATTTTATTATTAAACTCCTCATCAGATATATTCTTTTTCTTAGTTTAAAATTCTAACAAAATTGTTAACCCTATACTTATTACCATATAGACAATCTTGAAATGCTCCGAAAGGTCTCGCTGCACTGAGTCCGCGTCAGTAGCTTGCAATGCTCCGTCGGGAAAGCTTGCTCTGCACACCTCTCTGAAAACATCGAGGCAACGTGTAACTTTATTCATATAGAGATCCGTTATAACTTTTACGCAAAGTGGTTTCGACGTTCCTTTAAAATAGATCATTTCCAGTTCTTTGTCGGTAAGTGTTCAAAGAGTTTCTATAAAATTATATATATATTATAATTTTTAAATGTAAGGGGTGGAAATTTGGGGAAGTAGCTACTTTCAGCGGTATTTCCGGATAGATACGACATTGGACATTGTTCAAAATCAAGTCTACACACTTCTTAAAGACCAGCAACGTTTCTCCTAGAAGATGATATACGGGTAAAACCTCCTAAGTTAATCGGTTTTAATATCACACAAAAATAAAAACGTATCATCATCATCAAGGCATTAGAGCCACGGGTGAGCCTTAGCCTGGTTCAATAAGTTTTTCCAGTCGGCATTTTGGCTTTTTCTCTTGAGTCCCTCACACCGATTGCCTTTAAGTCGTCCTCAACTCCATCTAGTCATCTGAGCTTAGGCCTTCCGCGGCTTCTACGACCATCCGGTCACCAAAAATAAAAACGTAAGGGCAATAAAAATCTAATTTAATTAATTAAACAATGGTTTTTTTGTGTTAATAAAACCATTCTGCTTAAGTTTTTTTACCTATTTTATACTTTTATTAATTTTTTAATAAAAGTATAATGTATGGGACTCATCAAAACTAATAAAATGAGCCCAAACTCGAGGGGGTTACTGGTAGTAACTCTCGCTGAGTTTGTCAGGATCTCAGCCAGGACAACTGACAAAGTTGAGATTATCATAATTTTGTTAAAAACTCAATATGTGTGCAAAGTTTAATAAAAATCGCTTGAGTAGAAGTAGTTGAAAAAGTCATCGCAAGATTTAAAACAAAAAAGAAATATATATTCATACGTGTTCTCGCTAAATAAAACTGTTTAAAAACAACTTGTGAAAGTAGCTATAGTAAGTAATAGAAAACATTAATTTGTAACTTTACAGTTAAATCAGAACCGAGAATTTGAAACTTTTTCAAGTAAAACCGCAAGAATTTTTCTACATACCTCGGATATTCTCTGTTGTTCTAGCTACAAACAGCTTAAACTTTGTAAAGTTTACCAAAGACTCGTTGTTATAGAAATTTGTATTTTTTTTCTATATTTTTATATGCTTTATACTTTTCGTCCCACACTACGATTATCGTCTATCATACGTGCCATTATAACGTAAATAATAAGGATAAAAACTGAGACTCGGAAAAAATAACTGTAGGCCATACAATGTAGGCCAAATACAATCGATTCGGAAATTCGCCACTTTCTCCACTGAGCCACTTGGATCTATCATTGTATCTATAAATGTAATGATCATGTACCATTAATGATACACGTTAAACTTGATCTTCAGACGAAATGATACAACAAATGGAACTACTCTAAACAAGCTAATTACTTAGGAATTGATACTATAATTAAATATTGTTGATAATATTATATATCACTCTTTTCTGAACGACAATTTGGGCAATAAAAAGTAAAATTAGGCCGTTTTCTTCAACTTGAGCTGGAGATGTCAATTATTTATATTTAAGTTCATTATCAATGACACTTTACCAAGCATAGCATATCAAAAGATTTATCAAAAATGAAAATGCATCGAAATTTAAAAATATAAGTAAAATATATAAATATAAGTTTAAAATATAGTATAACGTACTGTAGTCGTACAGATAAGTCATAAAATAAAGGTTATAAAGTGATAAACAAGTATATTTTATTTTAAAGAAAGTGTAAAACGTTCACGGTCATAAATGGATGGTAAATGGGTTTAAATAGCCAAGTACTGTACTCTTTAGCAAAATGTTCTATTAATAATATTAATATTTTTGATATGTTGTATGTGTATTAGCTGAGATGACTAGAAATTTCTTTTTTAGAATTTTTTTTAACACTTACATCCTAGAATCAGTGTTTTAATCAATGTAAACAGAAATCCTTGTGAAAATGGTCAAATTTATGGGTATAGTGAAATTATAGGCTACGAGTATTTTTATGGTACTTTAATAAAAAAAAAGACAAATAATTAATAAAGGGTAATAAACCTCCCCTTGCAGCAATTACGGCATGTTATCGTCTTGGCATGCTTTCCACCAGGCTTTTGATGGTGTCCTGCGGTATATGTTCCCACTTAGCCGAGATCATACGTTTAAGCACCCTGATGTTTTGTACATACTACTCGCCCAACACTACAACGTACTCGCTTTTTTAGGAGGTCTCAGATGTGCCATTGAGCACATTGCAGCAGGGTTAAGGTCGGGGCTCCGCGCTGGCCAGTCCAACACTGAGTCACTATAAAGCGGTCGTCTCGTGGTTGGGTGCAACGTTTCCTTCGAGAACTTTGCCTTCTCTGCAAGGAATCTGTTTCTTGGTACGAGTCCAGGTTCTTTGAAATGTTAAACGACTCCCGTTTAACTGCTGTGAGACGTAACATTGGCTACATTCCTCTTCTAGCAGCGCTATGATTTTACAAGTTCTTATTGCGTTTTCTGCCATTACATTAGACACAAAGATGTCTGTTTTAAGTCACAATAACGCAAGATGATGCGAAAACCATAAATTATTCTACTAAAAATAACAAAAAGTTTGTTTTACTTGCCTGATAAACTTCTAACAACAAACCCGCAAAAAATATAAAAAAGTCACAAACTAAAAATGTGACTAAATTAAAAAAAAACAAAAGCTTCAAATTTAGAATGATTTTTTTTCATGCCTAGACTCTTTATTAAGTGTCAGCAACATAGTTTAGCTATTAAAGCTAATGTAGAAAAATAAAAAAATCAAAAAAATAATGTAGAAAAATCAAAACCACCCGTTATTTTTTTGCAAAAAAGTGTATATATATCATGGAATACGTAACATGTAATATCCCCTTATTTACTCCATTATAAATCTTGAATTTATATGATGTCGGGAATATTGGATTTCCTCAGATAATTCAATCAAAGTGCACTTGTTTGCAAAGTAAATTGCTTTGAAGGTTTTATTGTATTATATTTCCTTATAAGCGTATTGTTGTTTTATATTTCTTACAGCATTAGTTTTTAAATTGCTACCAAAATGAAAATCTCAGTCGGTAGCCTTGGCCTCATAATCTGAACGTCGTGAGTTCGTATCTTCCACTAGGCTGTTGATGTACACCATATCCCACGACCAGTATTATTAGCTTAGTCGGAATAGTTAACAAGAATTCTAGTATTATTAAAAACAAATGGCTAATAAGCCATTTCATATAGAAAATATTTGTGTTTGGCTATAAATTCTAATTATAATATATTTTATAAACATGAAATTCTTTGAAGAGTTTGTTGCCTCCCGTCCAGGTGATTTCTTTAAAAGGGGATAAACTGCCAGCAAAGATGTATGCTCCCATGGGTGATTACTTTTATTAATAAAAATAAAAAAGATAAAGAGAAAAATTACATTGATTTACTTCGTACAAAACGGCAATTTCATAGGTAAAGACCTATTAGCAATAAACAAGTTATTCTTGCACCCTCTCAATTTCCGGCAAGTCAAGTTAATTTCCGGTGTCCCTTTAATTATTATTTTTTTATCAGATCCATTATATCACAACCTTGAGGTGAAAACGACAGATAAGTAATTTGTATCAATTGCTCCCGGCTTTTGATCAAAAACATTATTTAAGTATAACGAGCTAGTGTATTTGGTATTTAGTGTTTTTCGGTTTCTTTTTATAGTGATCAAAAATCTTTATTTATTGAATTTATAAATAAATACATCATTTTTTTTATTTCTCAATACTTTATATATATATATATATATATATATATATATATATATATATATATACATATCAAATTAAATCTTCAGGTATAGAAGACAAGTCTTCCGTAGAGTCTACTATACCTGAAGATGCCTCGTGTTGGGGCGAAACACGTGTCGTTTACAAGATGGAAAAGTGGTAATGTGTGTTTGGTGTTGTGTATAGTGGTTGGTGGGTGAAGAGTTGATGGCCGATTTTCGCTAAGTTTTTGGTTTAAGTTCCAAATAAATCCACTTCATCCAGCACAAAAAACACACATTATTAATTTTCTGTTATTGTTTTGCTTGTCGCGGATCTTAGCTAAGTAAAAAAAAAGTCTTTTGACTATCCACATAATGGGAAAGGGAGGCAAACATGCAAGCTTGTCACCTAATGGACAGCAATTAATACCGCCCATAGACATCTGCAACACCAGAGGCATTACAAATGCGTTGCTTGCCTTTAAGATAAAGATTGACTGGGACAGAATGTCTATTAGCATCAAGTCTGTCTCATGTTCATATTTGTGCATTAAAGCTTTGAAACAAATTTAAATATATCGTATTTGTGGGGACCGGGAGGACCTGCTTCTTTCCCCTTCCTTTACTTCCTCTCTTCCATTAAATCCTTCTTAAACCTAAGGAAGGTAATGCAGCTCCCATGACCTTAAAGTTATTCATGGCCAGCGGTGATTGCTTACCATCAGGTGATACTACCTCGTTTGCTTAACTCTTGCATAAAAAAACTGTACGGTTTTTCAGACAGACCAGTCATTGTATATATTAGGTACGTTTTCGTGCCATTATACTTTTTGAGCGGTTAATTAAGTTACATCAGAGTCCCCAATGACCGGAAGTTGTTAAGTACCAGGCGATACTCACATAATAGGTATGTAGATAGCTTCAATAGACCACTTAAAGCCCTTGTGGCGGAATCCCTTACTAATGGTTCATACATGCCTTTGGATATGTATGTATGTATCTATGTACTACCCGTATTAGTTTGTGAAACATGCGACAATATCGTCGGAAAGTGACACTTGAATTTTCAGGAATAAATTAACATATGACGAATAATGACAATGATTATAACGGTCTAGAGGAATGCATCTCTACCTTTTTTTCGTTCCCGTCAATAAAACTTTTAATATTTTTTTATGGGATAGGTAGGCAAACGAGCAGGCGTGTCAGATGGAAAGTAATAAACGCCGCCCATAGACTGCCGCAGCGCCATAGGCAGTGCGGAAGCGTTGCCGACCTTTAAAGAAAGTTTCATTATGGAAGTGGGAATGGTAGAGGGCGGGGGAGGGTGTTGGGCCGATGGAACCCGACCGCTCACCGTATGAAGCGCGGTAGATAAGCTACCACCCAGACGCCGGTTTTCTGCGGGGGTGTGGTACTTCTACAGGTCGAGCCGGCCCATTCATGCTACAGACAAATATTATGCCATTCTTGACAAAGTATTCGTATGCGGCGTGGCTCTACCACTATTAATTTATGAATACCCCTCCTCCGATAACTCCATACTACTAAAAATTTGTCTCGTTTCTCTTAAGATCTATCTGTTGTCAATCATAACTTTGAAATATACCTAGTACTATCTTTAGAGACTATCGTCATTAGGCACTATGGATGGCAATCGTCATTTACCACCAGGCCTCTCCAACTGATTTATGGTTTTTTTTATAGCAGAGCAGGGCAGAACATGCAGGTCACCTGGTGGTTAACGATCACCGTCGCCGGTAGACATCCGCAACGCCAGAGGCGTTGTAGACACGTACGCTCCTACCTTGCCGCTATATAGCATTTACGTGAGAACACCGCAAGTGGAAAATTGTTTCGTATTTGTACAGTTCGTGATAGATAACTGTGACTTAATCACAAGGTGGTAGACGGTCAACCATACAGGTAAAAATTTTCACAAAGTAACGCCTAATTCCTTTAATCGCTTCGGACTTTAATGTTTAAAGCCTTATAATATTTTTATTTTACTTAATTTACTTCTCTGCCATTTGTGTGCATAATTGCGCACATGCCGGAAAATTCGGAAAACTTAATAAATATGTATGATTTTTCACACATTTGTTTTTATGATGTCCTTCTTACATATATATATATATATATATATATATATATATATATATATATATATATATATATATATATATATATATATATATATATATATATATATATATATATATATATATATAGTAAAAAAATGATTTTATTATCCATGAATTATAATTCATGTCTGAAGTGATTAATCATTTTAGTATCAGAACTAGTAGCTATAGTTTCCGACATGAAAGTAATAAACACAATTCAAACCAAAGTAGGTATTAAGTCATTATAATCTGTACAGTTGATCCAGTGGAAAGATAGCTAAGCAATTGTCAATTTCTGAATAACCTTCTATGTAGATATTGTCTACGCTTAATTAAATTCAATAAATCTTGATAGAGAACGTCGTAAAAGGTTTAAGAGTTAGAAAGTTATTTTACTTACATTTTGTTGTTTAATTAATTTAAGATGGGACAATTATGAAGATTATAACTTTCGTTACTTCATCGTCATCAACTAGTAGCAAGGTAGTGATATCCCCAAACTAGGAACAAATACCTGTAAGCCATACATACAAATATCTAACCCTATATGGGAATTGAAGCCGCAAACATTGACCATATAAGCAACAAATTTGCTCCTGAGCCATTTAGCTCCTTCATACTTTACTGATAGTAAAAATAACAAATAACTGAGCTGATACTGAGAGTAGAAATAGATTTTTTTTATTTTAGGGTTTAATCGTCTAGACCGATCCTTTATTACGCCTTCAGGTATGAAGACAAAAATATTAAACTACAATTAATCATAATTACAGAGAACTCTAACTTTTCGTATTCGCTCTTGATTGCGCACAAAAGTGGTTTAATTAAAAAGTATCTACCAAATGTATCTTAATACATACATACATACATATAGTCACGCCTATCTCCCTGTAGGGTTAGGCAGAGACCATAGATCTCCATCCGCTACGATCCCGATATACCTTCCTTGCTTCCTTCACACTCATCCATCTTTTCATCCATCCTTCCTCTCACATTCATCGTAACGAAACGGCTCTCCGTTCGTCGCTTCTCGCCCTCGTGGGAATCCTCATTCCCACGAGGGCGAGAAGCGTCCTGACGTGATGGGTGACGAACCACATCGCCGTCATTTTTTTAAATAATCTTAATAATATACTATATTGAATTTTCAGGGATTAAAAAACCATTAACATCAGAATAGCTTCAAACTGCAACTGATTGTATCTCTAAGTTTCCTGTCTAGATTATATTCCATAACATCAGACTATCTCACTTCAACCGCGAACGTCTAACGATAATCTCAAGTTTAACGAGTGAACGCCCGTTAATTGCATATATTATTTTAACGACCGTCTGAACGTCATTGCACACAACTGTTTCAGTAGACGTTATTTGTATGTTACTATATAGTTTGATTTAGTAACGTTATCCTAGCCGATTTGGGTACGAACAGCTCTTTTGAAATTAGCCAAAAGCGTCAACTGCGCAAGCTATACATTTAAATGGCTTGGGATGATCCCCATCATCAGATTGATGGTAGATTGTTTTTATTACTCACATACACCCCGATTATATATAATAATTTGATTTGAATAATAAATTTTTTCTTTGTAATATCATCTTCTGTTATCTAACCCTAATCTACTGGAATCACATAATCGTCTCGTGACATATAGAGAGATTGCAGTAAGAAATTTATTATGCTAGCAATTAGAAATTTATCATGTTAGCAGTTACGATTGTACTAAGTACATATAAGATATTCATTGTATTAGTCGTTAGAAATCCGTCCGTATTTCCTAAGAAACGAAACAAGAGATTTTTCTTTCATTCTTATCTCTGTACTAAAATATTTACTTAAGCTCGATTTGTGGAACGTCTTTTTAATTAAGAACTAAATAAACAGTACTACCAGGAGATACAGTATAAACAAAGACTCTGAGAAAATGACGGTATTATGTATGACTAAGTACAAGACGCTCGAGATTTGAGTAAATAACTTACCTTTTATGAACAAATTATGTAGGGACTACGACGGAAAAAATGTTATTGTAAAAGTAGCACTATCTCAACAAACCGTTTATGTTGGGTGGTTCGAATCGTCGATGACAAAGATCTCACCGGACGGATAGATTCATTTACATTGCAGAGGGACGGAGCACGCCTTAACTTCTTCTACCATTCTAAGTATGAGTAAAACACCGTCGAAGTTCACAATAATTTTATATATATATATATATATATATATATATATATATATATATATATATATATATATATATATATATATATATATATATATATATATATATATATATATATATATATATATATATATATATATATATATATATATATATATATATATATATTCACGCCAATCCCTCGCAGGGGTTGGCAGAGACCACAGAGCTCCATCCGCTACCCATTCATCGCAGCGAAACGGCTCTTCATTGGTCGCTTCTCGCCCTCGTGAAAATCAGGATAACTCCTGATGCTTAATTCCACTCTCGCACAACTTGCCACATAAGACAAATACATCTCCAACATCAGGACGAGTAGCAATCTAGCACGTAATTTCATACGTGTTATATTTTCCCCGAAACATTTTTCCATGTACTCTGTAGGACTACAGAGTGGTACCGTACGTGGTTTGTAAAACCCATATAATTTGGTCGGCAATATCATTCACCTTATATTATTATATAAATAATATAAGGTGAGCAATTCAACTACACTGTTTTTGGTGTTGTAGATGTCTGTGAGTGACGTTAATTGCTTTCCACAATCCTTTTTTGCCCCTACTCTGCTGGGGCTGACCTGCATCCTTCCTTGCGGCTCGTGGGATTCACTATGACGAATCTTAATATCCCTAATTCGTCAAAAAATGACGGCGACATAGTTCGCCACCCGAGAGCCGTTTCGCTACAATGAATGTGAAAGGAAGGATGGATCAAAAGATGGATGAGTGTGAAGTAAGTAAGGAAGGTGAGTCGGGATCGTAGCGGATGGAGATCTGTGGTCTTTGCCTAGCCTTACAAGGAGACAGGCGTGACGATATATAAGTATGTATGCGCCTTAAAAGGCCTAAAAAACAAATTAGAGACATACTTATTTTATATATGTATGTATTAACTGTATAACACTAAGAGAAGCTCATGCAATTTCAACTTATTCAAGAAGTCAATTAAACAATACACGTCTAATCGGAGTGCTCCCGGTTGAGCTAGACGTTACCAATTGTGATCATTGAGCTTTTAATCACTGTCACTTTGTTATCTTACTTTGTTTAATGTGTTTATTGCTTTTAGAATTCAACAACAGGATGAAATGTGGTAAAAATTGTGTATTAGTAATTAGACCGCCCTTTGTATATAAATATTATACAATTATAATCAACTGATGTACAATAAAGAATATATCTATCTATCTAAAGTTACGCACCACACTGTTGGTGAAGAAGAATATCTATATGCTTGGTTACTTATGATTCATCCGTTGTGTTGAGAGCGGGAGACTGAAAACCAGAAGAAGTTCAGGGAAGAGAAGAGGCTTATAAAAATAAATATTTTTTTTATATATTCATGCCTATCCCCCGCAGGGGTTGACAGAGACCACAGAGTTCCATCCTCTCCATTGGTCGCTTCTTGCCGTCGAGAGAATCAGGACGTGACGGGTGGCGAACCACGTCGTCGTCATATAAATAAATATAAATCTTTTATTTTATGAACTAGTGCAGCGAGAAGTTTTGTAGTATAGTGTAATGTAAAATTTAAGAAAATAATAGGCAATGATTTTTTTTATATAATTTTATCAATAGTTTGTGGTAGCGCTATGTAAATATATATCCAATGCGAATTTTTCTTAAAATATTTTATTATCAGAAATTCGGCAAATTTTCTCTACAGCATAAATAAGCTGGCGGAGACCAACTTGTGATTAGTAGCTATGCTACTACGCTTCTTCATACGAAGAAGCTTCTTTGTCGAGTACTGGATGTCGTACATCTTTCACCTTCCTCGTAAATATTACCTTTCTACCATAATTTACGTCTTACGTCAAGAATCATCACCACATATGGACATCGTTCGTTGCCTATAAATGATTTCCATGGAGGCGGTGATTCTTTACGGCAATCCGCTTGCGTGTTAGCCTATGTCTTCCTAAAAAAACATTAATACGGTCAGAAAATATTTTATTCTGCGTTAATATTTGTGAATGATGACTGTTGAGAGTATTTCTTGCGACGTCATCCCACAATCTCTTATATTGATAAAATTTCTTGCTACCCTTATAAATTCTTTTCTCGACTATAAAGCCACTACAATAACCGCTTTAGTTCATAAACGATGCCTTGGACTCCTTCGGCAATAGATTCCGTGACATAGCGTGTTTTACAGGGTATATGATTTTGCTTTTCAATATAACTGCCCCTATATTTCGTGCTGGAGTGGAGACCACGTCTCGGTAAACGTAGTGTGGGACGCCCCCGTCTAGATGGTGCGACGATTTGCGCAGGGCGGCTGGCAGAAACTGGATGCGTGAAGCCGAAAATCGGGCTAGGTGGCGCTTCTTGGGGGAGGCCTATGTCCAGTAGTGGACTGCCGCAGGCTCATGATGATGATGATGATGATGATAGCCCCATTTATAATTGTTTACAACAAAACTCAAACTACTAAATCAAAACAACTAAATTAATTGTCAAATGATTTTGTCAAATAATCAATATATTTAATACTAGCTTTTGTACGCGGCTTTGCTCGAGTGGAATTTGGTCTGCCACATTAAAAAGTAAAATTATATTACGACCAAAATTACATAAAATCATTACAAGTTGTAGCCTATATGTTATTCCGATGTATAACCTATATTACTGTAAAGTTTTATCCAAATCGGTCCAGTAGTTTTTTCGTGAAAGAGTAATAAACATACATCCATACATACAAACTTTCGCATTTATATTATTACTAGGATTTATCCTTAACAAGTATTTTTAATAGGTTATTAATGGAGTCAGGCGTTACTTTGCGGAAATCCATTACTATATGGACAGTCAAAAGTTTTACTTAGCTAAGATCCGCGACAAGCAAAACAATAACAGAAAATTAATAATGTGTGTTTTTCCGTTGGGTTTAGTGGATTTATTTAGAACTTAAACCAAAAACTTACCGAAAATCGGTCATCAACTTCCACCCACCAACCACTATACACAACGCCAAACACACACTATCACTTTTCCATCTTGTACACGACACGTGTTTCGCCCCAACACGAGGCATCTTCAGGTATAGTAGACTCTACGGAAGACAACCGAAAAGTTCGGTTGTCTTCGTCGTGTTGGCGTTGTGTATAGTGGTTGGTGGGTGGAGAGTTGATGGCCGATTTTCGTTAAGTTTTTGGTTTAAGTTCTAAATAAATCCACTAAACCCAACTGAAAAACACACATTATTAATTTTCTGTTATTGTTTTGCTTGTCGCGGATCTTAGCTAAGTAAAACTTTTGACTGTCCATATATTTTTAATAGGTGTTTAATTACAGAGATACAACCTCACTATAAATAAATTGTGGGCAACTTAATAAATAATGGCCGCGTTGGCACTTCCAAGCTCGCGATTTTTCCCAAGATTAAGTAAGAGATAAAACTTGTAAAATGCAGGACAGTTTAGTAAACATGGACGAAGGTTAACTTGTAAATATGCTTAGTATGACTTTCTTGCTTGTTCCTGCCAAGCGTAGGTTTTAAACCGATATTATAATTTGGAAAAGCGGCCAGTTTCCAGCAGAACACTGATATGTTTGTATTAATGATTAAAACAGATAAAATAACAGAACATGGATTTTAAAATTAAATATTAAAAACATATTTTTTAAAATAAAATCATTATATTAAAGGAGGGAAATGCGGATTTAGAAATTAAAATAGTTGCATACAATTGTTACACTTCGCGTTGTACATACTCATGAAATTGAAAATGAAAGGAAAACTCAAGGTATTTAACGAAGTTTATAGTAAAAGGATATATATACTTATAAAAACTCAAAAGTTATAGGAAGAAATATGTAAATGGTAGTAATTACAAACTATACTATGCAATTGAATTGAAAATATGCAAATTTAAGAAGCTTTTAGTAGAATCGTAGATCCAGTGAAGGTAATATTCAAAACAATGAGACAACGCCAGTCTTAAATGTGCAGTTCAATGGTTTAAATGAATGAAATAAATTTACGAGATTGCAATTGTTTATTGAAATATTTTGTTGTGTTGGTTTTTCTTTATATTATTTTATATTAAATTAGTTATCTTAAAATTATGTAGTTTATACTTACTCTATTTACTCTGCTGGTCCAATGACCTAAAGTGTGTCTTGGCCTCTGACGCAAGTGTTATTTGTAGAGGACGGTCTGCCTGGGCCTATTTAACATTTTGTTTCCTTATTATTATTTCTGTTAGTTGTTTAACTAGTTTTTACATGTACAAAACCGAATCAATTCACATATTTTAAAAAGAAGGGAAAAAACACAAAGGAGGATACCAGCGGAGTCACATTTGCGGTTTCTTCTCCAACCTAAGGAACGTCATTACAAAAACTGATAAAAGCTTGATTGTTGGTAGATTGACGGTTGATAAATAAATGAAATATTTCTTATGTAACAACTTCATTAAAAGAAGACACCTTTAGTCACGTTCTCGTGAGGTTTCTCGCCAATTGATTGGTTGAAGTTAGTTTAAATAAGCCATCACTGCATCGCTCCAACATGCATTACAAAGTTTGTGTAAAAATTACTATAAAGTAAGTTAAACTTTATTAATATAAGACAAATATGATAAACAATATCTGTTCTGCTTGATGGTAGAGATATAAATAGACTTCATAATATAAACGTCATACACACAAACACTACAACTATAAACTTGACTTTTTCCGTCAACTTACATCAGTGACGTTGTGTTTTTATTTAATTTTCATAATCTTATATTATTATCAGTTATATTGATACAATATAGCTTGATTGAGGCGTATAAGTGAAGTAATATGAAATAAATGCGTGTATCGTGACTTCTTAAGTTGACTGCAAAAGTCCATAGGTTTTGGTAAAATGGCCACTATTTTATCAAGATGTAACGTGATAAATTGACTAGTTTTATATCAAAAGATTTGATGTTAACGTATTTTGTGTGACACTGGCGTAATAGTTGTAACTGTTTGCCATCACTGAAAAGAAGAAGAATATAAACGTGAATGACACACAAACACTACAAATAAACAGCAATATTTATTTGTATTGCTTAATTGTTTAGTAACGTAACTTATTTTTAAGATTCTAGGTTGATGTAATCTATTGACTTCTGAAGACTGTTTCGCCATTAAAAGACTTAGGTAGGGTAGACAGTTGAAAACAGTTCTTTCTCGCGAGCAATCTTGAACGCAAAACAGTCCATATCGCGCAATTAGGCAACGTTTTACGCCGCCACAAAGACCGTCTTATCGCGCTATAAGCTACGTGTGAGCGGTTTTCGCTGCCCTCGCATACACACGTCGGGGACAGTGCCAACTTATCGGGTTGAATGAAACGTTTGTAAATTAGGTGCACGCTACATTAAGCACAGGGTGATTTAGGTAGGTGATATAGTACGCAGGCGGAGGAGTAAGAATGCCCTTAACATAATGTTGACTGTATTAAAAGAAAAATATATATAATTGTGTAGCGGCACAATAGGTCAATTATAAATAATTAGCCGACCAATTGGCTCAGTGGCGCGGCTCCCCGTCAATGGTCGCGGGTTCGATCCCCGCATCGGAATAAATATTTAGGATTTATAAATATTTTTCCGAGTCTGGTAACCCCCCCCCCAAACCGCCTTTTGCTTTCCTGCCCTTTCCTTTCTTCTCTTTCCTTTACCTTACTCTCCGCCAATCCACGGTCTGCCGTGCCAATGGATGCGTGGCTAGGGGCGAGCTTAATCGCAAGCGTGCCGACCGTCCCGCGATCGGGTTCCCCGGGTACTATGGTGCCTTACCTCAGCATGCATAGCCCTGCTGGGGCTGACCTCCAGCCTCCCTTGTGGCTCATGGGATTCACTAAGACGAATTTTTAATATACCTAATTTGTTGAAAAATGACGGCGACGTGGCTCGCCACCCGTCACGTCCTGATTCTCACGAGGGTGAGCAGCGACCAATGGAGAGCCGTTTCGCTGCGATGAATGGTAGAGGATGGAGCTCTGTGGTCTCTGCCAACCCCTGCGGAGGATAGGCGTGAATTTATAAACAGAAAAAAAAATACAATTTATGTAATTATAACTTATGATCATCGATTATCAAAGAAAATCAATCTTTCAATTTCAATTCATCGAGATCAATAATAGTCACTGAATTTTACGGTGACGAATGCCATGTATTGAAAATAATTGGAATTGAAAGGAAGAAAAAGAATTTTTCATTTTTCAAGCTGTTCCTTGATGTCTTCCCTGTGAACAAAATAAAAAAATATATTCAAATTTATCGTTGCTAAAAAGCAAGACTAACAAAATAGATGGCCATTTTTACATATACAAGTATATAGATAGATATGACCAAAATGGCAAGTGTATGTTTTTGTATTTCTTCCCTCTATTACTAATATAACTAAAAAAGTAAAAGTGTGTTCTTGAATTTCTTCGTTCACCTGTTAAGCATGGGGAATACGATAACCCCTCCGTTTAGACCAGTAGATTGTTAATGGCTGTATTGTTGATGATGATAACAATAGACGAGAATTTTTTTTAAAAAAAATACTAATTTACCCGTTCTCTCGGCTGTGTATGAAAAGAAATTGTATCTTTTTTATGGAATAAATATAGATAGGCAAACGAATAAACGGATCATCTGATGGCACGTAACCAGGTTTGCTAATGGACATCCGTAATACTGAAGATAATACAAATGCATTGCCTATAGGTTTAATTTAGAAGGAGAAATGGGAAGTAATAGTATGAATAAAGCAAACTGGGCTTCCAGATGCTAGCGTTTACCGTACGAAATGCGGTAACACAGTAAAATGCTACTTAATGCAAAATTCTATGAGGGTTTAGTAGTTCCCCGGTTTTACCTGCATGGTTTACATGAATGGTCTCATGTTACAATGGCTCTAATAATATTAAACATGTAAGGTACCTATACTTTTTTTGCTTCATAATAATATTAACTGGTAAACACACGATTACACATACACAGTAGTAGACATAGTAGTCTCCGTAAAGTCTACTATACCTGATGATGCCTCCGTAAAGTCTACTATACCTGTCCACATTATACACACATTCATTTTCGACGATTAACACCATATATACGCACGTAGCTATACAGTCCCAAATAGCATTCTTATAAATCGTAAAATTTAAATATCCGGTACCTTTGTCGTCCGCTCTACGCAGTGTCGAGGGCGTTTTTCTGACATTGACGTCTCTAATAGGAGGACCCTGTCATATTATCCCGTCTCAATCCGCTTTTGTATTTTGTATGATGTGTTTAAGGTATTTCATGTTTGAAATACAAATGATACATCGAGTCACTGATTAACTACAGTATCCTCATCATAATCATCAGCCTACGATAGTTCACTGGAAATAGCTTTCTTCCGAAGCGCGGCTTTAGCATGATTTTCAGCTATAAACAACCATTCTCTGCTAACCACTTTCGCATATCATCGCACAAACTTGCCGAGCGATGTCCCTACATTACTTTTTCCGAGATGAGGTCTCCACTCCAACACTCGTCTACTCCACTAGTAATTCTCCGATAGACATATCCAGGTCTTTGTAACACCAGTTTTTTTGTTGCTTTGCAACGGCTGATGGTCGAAATCAATGATGAATGAATTTGTGTTAAATTAAATTAAAGTTATGGTATCAAGGATATTTAAGAATTCCTAGACGTTCTACTGCTAGATGGGCTACAGAAAAGTCGTCATAAGACTTGAATGCAACAACCACAAAACGGAGAAGAATAAGGTACAAAGGAGGAGACTTATCCCCAGTAGTAGAATATAATGGGTTGGGAATAATGATGATGATTAGTAATGTTTCTTTCAGACAATGGCTTCCTATACTTAATATCCGTACGAAATGTATAAATATGAGTAATATCAGATATGTAAGAGGGCGTACATTTATGTCTACCTCTTGCGCACCGATATCTGATCGGTTATAAAGTTGTGCGGAAACCAATAACTTTTTATTAACAAAAGAAAGGATACTTGAGATAGAAATGTAGCGCCGTATTATCGTGTCGCATAACGTCAGTTGATTCGACGAAACAACTGTGTTAGTCTAATCCAGTGTTTCCCAAAGTTGTATCCACGTCCCACAGGATGGCAATTTTACTATCAATGGGGCAACTCGAAACTGCACTCGTCTAGAGTTTAAGTGATGACTTCAGTCGATTAAGAATGGAAAGTAATGAGTCAATTAAAACTATATTTAATATGCGATGCGGAGCGATGGCATGGCCGTGTGAGGAAACCCAAAACAAATATATAAATGCAAACGAATAAGTCTAAGAGATATTGCTACAGTTCCCATCTTCATATTAACTGAACGTGCATTTGATGTCAAAATGAAGTGATTTATTTATAAAAATAGTTTAAATACAATAAAACGGCAAGACTTTAGCCAGAAGTGATATAAATTGGAACCTGAGACCAAACCTCTTTCTAGCAAGCATGAAACGCACGTTTCTCAATAAATTTAAAACAGTTAAAATAAGAAAGAACAATCTAATCATTAAAAATTGTGTCGATTTAAATTGCAGTTCTCTATTACTTGTTTTGAAAATTTGTTTATAGTGTTTGCTCAATAATTTCCCAATGATATCTTCCTTATAATTAACATGAAGTTTCTTTAGCAAACATTAGTTTTAAATATTAAAAATTAAGTATATGTTGGGGGCAGAGGGTAAGAATTTAAGAAAAGCTCAGGTGCGGTATAACACAAAAAACACTGGTCTAAGATCTTAGAAGTTTAAGGTGTAAGTCTGTTTCAGGCGGTGTCATAATGGCGGAGTGTTTTGAGTAGCAGACGATATGGCGGGCATGCCCATTTTGGGGAATAGTGTGGGCGCCGGCGAACTGAGGGATACAAGCCGGGGTGAGTTCAAAATACTTTTTAATTATAATTGAAAGCGAACCTTGTCATACATAATTCACACAAATCGTTTATCAATTGTTTGAAATAATTCCTGCCGCTGAATGCCACAACCGCACAACTCGCAAAAAGCAAAAGTTCATCCCCACCATCTGAATGAGTTGCGATGAGTTGCCAGTATAGTGCGCTTCTCTTGAAACTTTTTTCCACGCATCATCACCCTGTGGAACCAGCTACCTACAGTGATATTTCCGAACCAATATGATATTGGCACCTTAAAGAAACAAGCCTACGCATACTTTAAAGGCTCGCAACACTATCGTAAACCCTGTTGTGTTACGGATGTCTATGGGTGGCGTTAATTGTTTTTGATCAGGCGACACGTTTGCTCGTTTGCCCATAAAAAAACATATTACTAATATTAAATTTGATTATTAAATTTCGAATTTTTCGAATTTCGAAAGATACGTTTAATTTTATAGCTAACTTATATTATTTTTATTTTGAGTGTACCAGAATGACAGCAGCCCTCTAAAAATTTTCCCTTTTTTTTTATAGCAAAGCAGGCAAATGAGCATACGGGTCACCTGGTGGTGAGTGATTATAACCGCCCACAGACATTCGCCAGATACGTTGTCGGCCTTTGGCAAACACACACGCTCTTAGAAACGAACGTGACCGCTCCGTGAAGAGCGTAAAGAATATAATGAAGAAGTTTATTTTTAAATGCTGTTTCTTTTTAACCAGTTAGGATTTGTAACAGATAGGCGGCTGGCTGCAGCCTGGTGTTAATTTTTAAATTATTTTCCCCGGCTTTCAAGCATCATTCACAAAATAATCGGAGCATTGTTTGTAAGAAAACCTTTGTCCACAGACGCGAGCAACAGGTCGTCTAGTAGCGGCTCGCGCCGTGGCTCCTCGCCGCATCGTGTGCAGGTATTTTTTAAGTGTTCCCGTATCGATGTGAAAAAATGATTCGCTTGTAATTTATCCCAACGGCAATTTTTTTTATATTATAAAACATATTTGTGAACATATTTTTTTCATAGAAAATTAGAAATAATGTTCCATATACATACAATCAAAACGTATGAGCAATGTGTCAATAACCGGCAGCATGGTATCGTTTTAGAGTTCTTTGATACCTTTACTTTTAGAGAGGTCAACAATTCTTTAATTTACGTCATATATTCGAGCTGAACTCAACAGTTCAACGTTCACACATATTTATTTTAATGGATGAAATTTTAATTATAATAAAATGTAAAAAAGGACTTGCTGTTACTTTTAACTTAAACTTTATCTATGTATTCCTTTTATTTATACAAGAGCAAAACCGTTGCGTTGCCAGCCTTTAAAGTTTGTTTTGAGAAGGTTTCAATATTCTATCGCTTCGAAAATACCGGTGAAGGCTGGTTTAACAGGGTGGTGGTGCGTGGAAAGACGTTTTGGGGGAAAAAAGAGGTATTTGTTCTAGGTAAATAAGAAGTACTTTATCGCATACGCTTTGAAATTATCCATAAGATAGTATCAAAAGCGAGAAGTGAGACAATTGAGTGAGGGATTTTGATTAATTATATTTCAATACATATGCTCTTATAAAAATGAGTAATTTGATACAAGAAATTGCCTACTAACAAGTGAGTCAACTATAATTATAGGAACAAGGTGAACATCAGTCTTCCGTCGCATTCCTTGTCATAACTTGTTTGGTATTTCACGACAAATATAAACTAAATTAGTTATGGTACTGTATAAACTATAATTAATGCTACAAATTGAACTTCAGTTAATAAGAATGTGCACGACATATTGTTAATTCGATCTATGTTTTATTAGCAAAAATTGTTGCACTTCGTTTATAACATAAAAATATTTTTTATTTATAAGCAAACGAGCACTGCAAACTGCCCTTTGTGAAAAGAAGAAGGTTTAAACTATTATATTTTCCACGCACCACCACTCTGTGGAACCGGCTTCCTTGAGCAGTTTTTCTGAACTGATACTGGAAAAACAAGCCACAATTTAACAACGATATTTGTGAGGATGTGGTACTTTTCAGGTTGAGTAGGACCATTCGTGCATAGCTTAGATCTAACACTATTGAAATACATACACACATACATATCATCACGCCTATTTCCTCGTAGTGGTAGGTAGAGGCTACAGATGTCCATCTGCTATGATCTCGGCACACTTTCCTTGCTTCCTCTATACTTATCACTCTCTTTATACAAGCTCGTCGGTTAAGGGTACTCTTGACCTGGTCTTTTCTAAAAACTTCGGCAATTTGGTCAAGGTTTGTTTTCCTTGGTCTTCCCCTACCCGACCCTTCTATTCACATCCACAACGTAAATTTCTTTTACCACTCGTCTTTTATCCATCCTCTATGAATATTGAAATATATCTTTAATTGTAGAAAATTCTTAGTAAATTATATATATTTATATATTATAATTAAAGTAATTTGTAAGTAATCATTACCTTTCTTGGACACCTTAAGTACCAAGGCATATGTGTCGTCTGCCTTCAAGTAAGATGAAACTGTATGATAATGAACATAATCGGAATAGAATAAAATTCATCACTTTTATTGTCAGGAACATGAAGTGGATGTAAGCTTACACCGACCCGATCTCACCAGTACCCTAGCGCCAAGAACACGCCCCACCAGCTATGAAAGAGACTATCTTGAGGGCAATAAGGTCACTGCTATGGTATGTAACATATTCTTTGTATCGTCAATATTAAATAATGATTTTAGTCTTATCATCTATTCTATTTATCCCATGGCTGATGAAGCCATTTTTATGCAGCCCATAAATGTCGTGTAGTGCACGGGTCCTCCCCATTTCCAGGGTAATGGACATTAATCCACCACGCTTGACCAAAGCAGATTGACGGAACATCCAAGAAAATACATCGGCTTAGTGGTGAAGTCAATTTAAGGAAAATTCAGAACACTAACATTTAAAAAATATACTTATTTCCTTTTACATGCTAGATTTTTTATTTTTATTCTACTGTAAAGAAATATACAGGGGATAACCGTGCAGGTTTGAGAATGTTTTGTATCATGGAAATAAAACTGAAGTTGACTGTAATAACTCAATTAAACCTTTTGCGAATAAGTTCTTCTCTTGTACACTTGAGTTAAAGTTCCGACATATCATTGATTATCCGACATATCATTGATATTCCGACATATCATTACTTTTGATGTACAAATATAAAAAAAAATTAAGAAAAGTAGTTCTATGTTCAGAAACAGATTTTAAGCTAATTTAGAAGTTTATGGAAGTAAACTTTATATCTATATTTGTAGGCAACACTTAGTAGTCGAGGCGTGGTGACACACACAGCGCCGTCATACGAGGAACAGCGCGCCAGCCCCGCGTTGCTCAGCCGCAACACATGCACTCCAGGGGGTCGGAGCGTGATAAGAGACGACGGCTATTGCTCTGCAGGCAGCACCCCACGGGCTTTCGGTAAAATTCAGTTACTTCACTCCGCTGGCTGAACGATTCAAATTATTGATCCTTGACTTGGTGTCCGATACAAGAACAAGTCGCTGATCACAGTCTTGTATAGTTTATCCATTGGCCTCCGCTTTGGATCGAGAATCTTTTGAAGAATTTTACTTTCAGTGACAAGGAGTTTGTTCTACTCCTTGAAGGTTGGTCTAGGTGTTACACCCGTACATTAAAATCGGTCTGATGACAACCCGATGCGGATCTTCTTGCTGATAAAACCAACACGGCCACCAAAAATCAGTAAAATAAATAAATCTGTAAATAAAAATACATCAAAGCGTTAATCGTTCAATTGGTAAGAATAGCGCTTACGATCTGAGATTGTGAGTTATCCTAGTACTAATACGATATTACCCAAGCGTTATTAGCATAGTGAAAATTGGTAACAATATTTCTTGTAACATCAAAAATAT
Organism: Baronia brevicornis; assembly: GCA_031353405.1. Taxonomy (NCBI): domain Eukaryota; kingdom Metazoa; phylum Arthropoda; class Insecta; order Lepidoptera; family Papilionidae; genus Baronia; species Baronia brevicornis. The sequence goes on from JASFAT010001241.1 coordinate 42,683, forward strand.
TTTTAGTCTTCTTTAATACATTTTTTATGGGATAGGAAGGCAAACGAGCAGGCGTGTCACGAGATGGAAAGTAACCAACGCCGCCCATAGACATCCACAGCGCCCTAGACAGTGCGGAAGCGTTGCCGACCTTAAAGGAACTGTCATTATGGGAGTGGGTATGGGAGTAGAGGGAGGGGAAGGGTGTTGGGCCTCCGGAACTCGGCCACTCACCGTACGAAGCTAAGCTATCACTCAGATGCCGGTTTTCTATGGGAGTGTGGTACTTGACCGGGCGAGCTGGCCCATTTCTGCTAAAGACAAATATTATGCCATTCTTGACGAAGTATTTGTTTGAAGCGAGGCTCTACCACTATTGAAATGAATTTAGCCGGAGTGAATCACTAGTAAAAGCTAAACAAAAGAAACAGTCAAGAAAAGTATAAACAGCTTTCGAAATACTAGTGAAGACTACGAGAATTTGATACTACGCATTTAATATCAAAGTTTTTATCTTCTATGGGTTACATAGACGGTGTATTATTTACACGGCGACAGCTCGCTACAAAACAGTGTAATATGTACTAGTATTAGGTACGCTCTCTAAGGTTTTGGAAAATGTAGATATTGTGATCAGTATACGAGCAAAATAAACGCGTTTTCTTGGAACTATAGGAACAACTATAAAACTCAAGACACTATTGTCCATCTCCTGGAGATGGATAACAGCGTCTCCTTGTCCTCCTGTCCGCCAAGCTTAGGGCAACACTTCTAAATTTTAGGACTGGACAATATCTCACTGAGGATTTTTACGGACAATATCTCACTGAGCATATTTGTTGATGACAAATTGCTTATGCAGTGAGGTTATGAGTTGCGACGATATTTATGCTCATACTTTCATGGGTGTGTGAATATAAAACATAAGGGGATTCCCCGTTCAGCTGCAGAACTTTAAATATTTCTATTTAGATTTTCATGTTCTACCCCAAACGAACGATAGTCTTTACTCATCAAAATTTTATCTCCACGCTATGTCACGAAGTGCGCCAGTCCATCTAGATAAAATGGGTTTTTCATTGTCTTTCAATTACTTATCGCGATTTTTCAATCAACTTTGATTGAATCGTTTTTTGATTGTCAGCTGCTATTTTAAAACAACTTTCAAAAAAGTAATGTCATTAAATAAACTTTAATATTGCATTAAAAATTCTGTCTGACGGTTACATTTTTTTTAGATTTGTATTTTTTATTAATTTTTTTAACAAGTATTGTTATTAAGTAAAGTTTATATATAGCAATCAGAATTACTTTGATTTAAATCATTGATATTTATCACACAAGATATTTATAAAGTTTTTTTAAAATGGAATTTTTAAGATTTATGTCCGACGGATATTTAGTTTTATATATTTTTTTAATTTTTGTAAAATGTAAAAAAATGTATAGTACAACTCAGTATAATATGTTCTCTAAGTTTACGGTATTTATGCATATGCTGACAATAAAAAAAAAATAGCGCATTCTATATACTTTACTGCTATATGTTTTCATGGTATGACACCTACGGAAAGAAATGGGCTACCCCATTTCTTTCCGTAGGTGTTTCACTATGCCGAAAACAACACAGCAGTAATATTAAAATTAATATAATTTGATTATACATGTATTTTGAAGAGCGTCTCGCAAAGCAATTTTACCAACCAATTTTTTTTTTCATTTTTAAAAACCTTCAAAATACCGATTTAATGATTGGTGAATTCCAATTCGCTCGGGCAGAGAATTCTGCGCGAAATCGACTTTCATTTTTGAATTCCAATACAACTGGCATCTCGGCACGAATTATTGTGGAATTTTTTCCTAATAGCAACGGCATCCCATTATGCCGCAATATGGCGGTGTTAGATGCCGACGCGTTATTGAGAGGTGCACGTTCTTGAATGGTATTTTGTATAGGAATGGGCGATCACGGTCAGGTACTTATTGGAACCTTTGCATCCAGGTATTTCCTGGAATTGCTTTATGTATACTTCATAATAAACTCATAGCATAATAAATTAAAATTATATCATTATGTTTTAGTGTTTTATATGTATTTATACTTAAACTGAGTTATATTATTTGGATATGATATTCAAAAGAAAGAAAAATATTTTTTTGTGAACAACACGTTGCAGATTTGATGAAAATGTGTTATTAAGATATTTTTTACATGTTAATTTACTTGAAAATGACGGCGACTTGGTTCGTCACCCGTCACGTCCTGATTCTCACGAGAGCTAAAAGCGACTAATGGAGAGCCGTTTCGCTGCGATGAATGGTAACGTATGGAGCTCTGTAGTCTCTGCCAACCCCTGTGGGGGAAAGGCGTGAATATATAAAAAAAAATAATATATAAAAAAAATAATTTACTAAGGTCGTTTGTTTTCAGATCACAAATCTACAAAAGGCTCCGTGGTTACATTGTCGTGTTATAAAAGTAAGTTTTTTTTATATAATAGTAGTAAACGACCAGAACCGTCCATAGACATTTGTAATGCCGTGTGCCAAATTAGCCCAAAATGTATAATAACAGATATTTTTAATTTGATTAATGCAAACCCATGCCGCAAAATACTAAAACAAAACGAATCCAATCTTCTTTCCTTTTAATACGTACATGTTAATAAACTTTATAAGTACTGTACGGAAGCGGGGATGGCTAGGGGTTTTTGTGATTGAAATGTTGTATTGCACATAAATAATACTTTATTTCTATTCCTTACTATACAGATGTTCATTTTCTTATAAAAATCAATAGGTACATATAGAGAGGATGGATGAAAGACGACTGGCGAAAGAAATTTACCTTGCGTATGTGGATGGAAGGGCCGGAAGAGGAAGACCACGAAAAACATACCCTGACCAAATTGGTGAACTTTTTAAGAAATGCCAGGTCAAGAGTATCCTCAACCGGCGGGCTTGCATGAGGAGAATAATGAGTGTGGAGGAAGCAAGGGAAGTGTGCCGAGATCGTAGCAGATGGAGATCTGTGGTCTCTGCCTACCCCTACGGAAGACAGGCGTGACGTATATGTGTACATATATGTATGTACATATATGTATATAGAGCAAGTTAAAAGAAATAAGGTTTTTACATTTTTTATTATATCCAATTGTAAACTAATTATTATAAAAATAATATTTAAATTTTAATTTTCTGCTTTTTAGTCTTGAGCTATATTCAAAGTTTAAAGTCTCTAGTTTATTGTGAAGGCAATTTAAAATCGATTGGGAAATTCATACCAAAGACAAAACAAAAACCTTTTTAACTTAGGCCTTGTATTTTTAAAGTACATTTGAGGGAAATAAAGAACCTACCTTTTAAGTCGTTTATCAGTTTTATTAGTAAAATCTTCTTTAGTATCAGGAGACAATAGTTATAATTTTTATTATATCGAAAGTAAGCATATTCCTCATTAATTCTTCTTTTTATTAAAGTAAAATGAAAAATTCTATTGCCAGAGGAGCCTAAGATCCAGATTGAAGAGGAAGCTTATTACAGTGAGGCCTCGAAGAGGATTAGAGCTAATAGCATTAAACCAGGTAAGCATCTTGTTAACGAACTAAATTGCTAATTGATTCTCATCATGATCTCAGATAGTTTAAGACTAAAAGAGATTTTATAAAGATATTTACCTTTTTTGTGTTTATGAAAATTATTATTTGAAATGATATATATAGAGATAAAATGCGCTCTAAAATTAACACTGCGCAAATGCGTATTAGTGTTATACGTCCCCCGGCTAGATCGTGTGACGATCTGCGCAGGGCGGCAGGCAGAAACTAGATGCATGAAGCCGAAGATCAAGCAAGGTGGCGCTTCTTGGGTGGGCCTATGTCCAGCAGTGGACATAGGCCTCCCTAAGAATATAACTGATAATAATATAAGATTATGAAAATGAAATAAAAACAACGTCACTGATGTAAGTTGACAGGAAAAGTAAACCTACATAAACTTGATCGTGAAAAACTTAATGACATTGGCTATTTATTTATTTATTATTATTTTATCCACTTCTTTCATTATACAGAAAAAATATGTGATGAAGTGTGGGATTACTTTTTGGAAATCCATTACAAAGATTTTTTTTATGGGATAGGAGGGCAAACGAGCTAGCGTGTCGCCTGATGGAAAGCAATCAACGCCGCCCATGGACAACCGCGACACCGCAGGAGTCGCGGAAGCGTTGCCGGACTTTTAGGATGGAAAATCAAACTTATTTTGCTAAGATCCGCTAACACAAATCAAAAAAATACTTATACCCGTAAACAATTATAAGGAGACAAGAAATACCGAGATCGGGGGAAAACGTACGTTTGCCTGCCTTTTCTTTAAAAAAAAATATTGTATTTATCAAATAATAAAATTTTAGTTGCTGTTTCTTAAAAAGTTAATACCTCCACAAATCAGTACTAAAGACGTTACAATAGATGTTTATAAGTCAAAAATAGGGTTTATAAGTCAAGAAATGAGAGTTGTCAAACAGTGTTGTGCGCACACCAGTCAGCTAAAGCTAAAGCGCTTCCTCTTCCTCTGTAGGATAGCTGGTAACAGCTAGATGGAGAACTCTTAAGACTCATATGGGCTAATGGTGACGATAATATTAATTGTATATACACAATTATAATTCCCAGAAGTTAACGATGGCCGTGAGACTTGGGGCACAGGAGCTGACTTTCTTCTTTCCATCATCGGTTTTGCAGTGGACTTGGCCAATGTTTGGCGTTTCCCGTACCTCTGTTATAGGAATGGAGGTGGTAAGTAATAATCTTTTAGGATCTTAATATGATATGATTCTGGTGTTGCTTTTGTTGTGATAAGTATAACTTTAAACTTTTTACGTATTTTGTTATTTTTATTAGGTTTTTTTTTCAGAGTTATACAGTTTCAGTATTGACCAAAAACCAACTATATACACAATTAAAATCAAATTTTAATTGTGGTTTTAATTATAATTTCCCGACTTCTACTCTTATAAGGCATAGACTCCGTCATCGATATAGCTCTTCAAGTTAGCAGATTAAAGTGACAATGGGCTGGACACGTTTGTCGGAGAACCGACAACCGTTGGAGTAGACGAGTGCTGGAGTGGAGACCGCGTTTCAGCAAACGTAGCGTAGGACGCTTGCTAGATGGAGCAACGATCTGGGTAAGGCGACTGGTAGAGACTGGATGCGTGTAGCCGAAGATCGGGCTAAGTGGCGCGCCTTGGGTGAGGCCTATGTCCAGCAGTGGACTGCCGTGGGCTGATATTGATATTGAAGGCATAGAAAGATTATAATATTAACATAAATTAATAGTACGTATTTTTCATTATTTTTGGAAAAAAATAATTATCAATTATATTTATGTATTTAAAAACTTTATCATAAATTATAACTATAATTTATTCAATTTATACATTTATATAAATATTTATTAATTACTTTATTATTATAAAATACATCAAAATGATCTTCACAACAAAAACAATTTGACTTGTTTAGGGATTAAGTAGTAGTAGACTGCTTGAAACCATTTTATATAGTTTATCATCATGTGGAACATTTAAAAACATTTTTTGAGAGTTGTTTTGGTATCATTCGTACGTAATGGTACGAAGCAAGCACGATAGTTTTTGAGATTTTACATTTTCGATATATTTATCACTATATTGAAGATAATATTATAACAAAATTTAATCCATTGAAAGTCCAAACACTACTTCAACTGTGTTACAATGAGTAGGCATTAAAATTGTGACGTCATACACGGTCGGATTTATTTGGTAACTCTGGGTGTGTTTTCGGCACTGAGTTCAAAAATTTATTTTAATTCAAACAGACATTGTAAGAACAGTTTTGTTGTAAAACATGTATATGATCTTTCCATTTATGACAAAAAAATCCAAAAACCCAATTGTTAAAAGTACAATATTATCATTTCAGGGGCTTTCTTGATCCCATATATGCTGATGCTAGTTTTCGGAGCAGTGCCCTTATTTTATATGGAGCTGATCCTTGGCCAGTATAACCGACAAGGACCGATCACACTTTGGAAGATATGCCCATTGTTTAAAGGTTAATATTAATTTATTACTAAATAAAAAGCTTTATTTTACATATTTAAAATATGTATGATTTCCTTTCCTCAGAACGTTTGGAAACATGTATCTACAAGCGTCTTCTCCTAAAAAAAGTGTAAATTGGAATTTTTAAAAGTGTCCGCCGTAGCAGCATCGTCAAACCATTTCTGCTCATTAATAGAATTTAAAGTATAAATGTAAATTAACAAAATATTTTCATATTACAGGAGTCGGATTTTGTGCAGTAATGGTCGCGTTCTACGTGTCTTTTTATTACAACGTAATTATAGGTAATATTTATTTGTGTTTTAGCTTATAATGGGTGTCAATCTGAATAAAAAAAATACATAGATAAAATTTATAGCTGCATCTACCGTTGGTTCTAGGAGTTTCAATTTTAAGAACTTTTTAAATAATTTAATGGAAATTAAAAATAAATTCCATAATAATAAAATTGTGTCACCGCACAATTGACGCGATGACGTCATCTATTGATACGCGTCCATGTTGAGTCAGATTGTCAACAATATTTATAATTTTGTAAGAAATAAAAATACATTACAAACACTATTTTGTAAACCATTATTGTTTTTGGAATAAATGATAAGTGGGTAATTTTTTTCAAGGACATACTTTATACCTAACTTACACAATGTAAGCTATCATTCTGTTAAACGGTTATAAAAAATATTTATGATTAATAAAATACTATACACTAAATGTTTTGTACAAATTTTTAGACTAAATGTATAATTAATTTTCTCCTTAAGTTATTTTATTGATTTTAACTCTCACTGACGTCTAATTTAGTGGATATAATTTTTGTCATATTGTTCCTGATTTATTGAAATCATTTGACATATTGGGATTAGCCCTTCACCCTTTTACATATTATCGTCATGCCTATTTCCCGTAGGCGTAGGCTGCTTTCCTTGCTTCCTCCACATGTATCACTCTCCTCAAGCAAGCTTGTCAGTTCAGGGTACTCATGACCTGGCCTTTTCTAAAGATTTCGACAATTTGGTCAAAGTATGTTTTCCTTGGTCTTCCCCTACCGACCCTTCCATCCACATTCGCAATGTTTCTTTTGCCAGTCGCCTTTCATCCATCCTCTGTATGTGCCCAAACCATCTAAGCATTTCTCAACTTCTGTCACGACATTTTTTTTTACATCGTATCCTCCTTTTTGCAAAGAACTAGTCCGAGTGGTTTCTTGCGTAGGTTGGGCTCTTTACTTCTTGGTGTCGTCGGCCCGCTCGGAGCTGCCGTGGCTGCACTGCGACAACGCATGGAACACAGAGCAATGCTGGGATGCCACGCGTCTCAACCACACTAACGAGACCAGCCACTACCAAGGACCGCTGTCACACTTTACGCCTGCCTCAGAATTCTTCCAGTAAGTGTAGATTTGTTATTCACCACCTGCGGTGTTTCCACGTAAATATGACATAGGCATTAAAAAAACGAGGTAAGTGTTCATTAAAGGCCGACAACGAATATTCGACGCTTCCGACGTTGCGGATGTCTATGAGCGGTGGTGATCGCATACCACCAGGTGACCCGCATGCTCGTTTGCCTACTCTATTATAAGAAAAATCATCATATCTCAGCATTTTTTATCGCCTTTACCGTGGAATCGAATCGCTCCGAGGATTTGTTTGGAATATTTCATTTCATTGAAAATTTCATAGAAAATACATTTCATACAAAAGTTTCATCCACACTATCTGGTGGCGATTACAGTACGGTGCGCTTTTTCCAAAATATTTTTCGACGCACCACAACCCTATGGAACCAGCTACCTTCAGCGGTATTTCCGAATCGATACAACATTGGAAACTTCAAAAAACAAGCCTTCTGTAATATCTATAGCATCCTGGATGTCTATGGGTGGCGTTAAAAGCAATTTCTATCATTCGACACGCTTGCTCGTCTGCCCTCCTTTCTCATAAAAAAAATAGAAATCAGTATCGCAAGAAGTGTTATAATGCTATCCCTTCGACGCACCGTTCCACCGTTATATAGATAAAACGCTCGAAAGTTCCTGAATTCCCAAAATTCTAAAAATGTTTTAGCAATATGTAGTCTTTTCTAAACATTGTCCTGTCTCTTTTCTGCGCGCAGCTATTTTCTATTAACTGGTCTTGTCACGCATTGACGGACGTCTTGTCAATTGATTTTTAAAATTTGTAATGGCTTGCTTAACCAGGATTTTGAGATTTATATACATATTATTTAGTTAGTGTATTTTGCTTTAGCCGGGCCGTCTTGGAGATGCAACACTCGGAAGGGCTTAATGACTTGGGTTTCCCTAAGTGGCAGCTCGTGGCGTGCCTGGGTGTCGTCTATGTGACGCTGTATCTCTCACTCTTCAAGGGCGTTAAGAGTTCAGGTGAACTTTATTTTCACAAAAGTAATGAGTTTGTTAAAGAAGATTAGAAAGGAGTATGACTATATGGACAGTCAAAAGTTTTACTTAGCTAAGATCCGCGACAAGACAAGACAAGACCTTGTCGCGGATCTTAGCTAAGTAAAACTTTTGACTGTCCATATAGTGATGGATTTCCGCAAAGTAACGCCTGACTCCATTAATAAAGGAGTATGACGTAAACCGATTGGCTCAGTGGGGGGGGGGCCTTCCGCCCGCGGAGTCAATGGTCGCGGGTTTGGTCCCCGCATAGGAATAAATATACATATGTATGGTTAACAAATATTTATTCCGAGTCTGGTAACCCCGCAAATCCGCATTGGACAAGCGTGGTGGGTTTAACGTCTGTTCCTCCAGAATTGGAGAGGCGCGTGCTCAGCAGTGGGACATATTTGGGCTGTTAAAAAATGATGTATCTGACGTTACAATATAAATGGTAAGTTACGAAAGTTAAAAACATCACTATAGTGACCTTTAGTTCATATTTTATACCCCAAGGTTACCTTGGAGTATAAACACTTAAATGGAAACAGACAACTTACATAATGATTGCAAAGTCAGAAAAATGGATTGAAAACGTTACAGGATCATAGCCAAAGAACGGAAAAGACGTAAAGGAAGACGGGTACCTACAAAAGACGAAAGGATGATCTGCCAACAAAAGATACAGCAGCGGACCGAAATAAGGGAAGGGAAGTAGAGGAGGCCAGAGGAAATAAAGGCTGTTCTTTTATATATTCAATTTTAACAGATGTTTAAAACTCGCGAAATTGCAATGGATTTCACTTTGTTACGACTGTAATTTTATACCTGAAATGTCGCGAAAAGGAGCAAAGGTTCTTATAATCCTAATATATCTATTATTAATTTAGGTAAAGTGGTGTGGATGACCGCTACAATGCCATATGTGGTGCTGTCCATCCTTTTGGCACGAGGTTTGCTGCTACCCGGAGCAACTCGCGGTATTGCCTACTATTTACAGCCCGAGCTAAGTCGATTAAAGGACACGCAGGTTGGTACAATTAGTCTTATAGTGGTAAAGTCAGCAATTACATACACTGCCGGCCAAAAATTTTAAATCACTAATAAAAATCTTTGTAACTAACAAAATATTTCTATTGTATAATTCTAATGTACATGGAAAAATCTTAATTTACACACCTGCTTATTGTATTTTTATTAAAGACTTTCTAAGACTCATTGTAATAGTTTGATGGCTAAAAATTTTGGCCGGCAGTGTATATACATATATATATATATATATATATATATATATATATATATAT